>APFE030883976.1:6855-95049 GCA_000404065.3 Pinus taeda | reverse complement strand
CCGATAACCTAATCGTTACAGAGTTTATTTCCCCTAGAACTTGAACTTTAGTTCTATCTAACTGCACAATGTGAATAGAAGATTTCTGGGGTTCTATATTCAGTTTAGAAAAAACTAAAGAAGGCATTATATTAGATGATGCCCCATAATCAATTAAGCAGTTATGTAGATTTTGATTGTAAATTTCATATGTTAAGAGGAAAGGAGGGGTATGGGAATTTGATCTATCTCCAATCAGAATTGTGTTAGTTGCCTCAACTCTACCAGAAGGTGGTTGTCCTGAGTCGCTTGCAGCTTTAGTGCTGGGAAGAGGTGAAGAAGGAACAACATTAGTTCTTTGAGTAGTAATTTTTGTTGATGTTTTAATTTACTAAGCTCAAACATGGTGATGTTTGCCTTAGTTTTCTTCATGTCATCGACAATATTATAATCCATTGAATCAGAAACTACCAATGTCTTAGATGACGAAGGTGTATTGGAGGATGACGGCTGATTCTGAGATATTGTCGCAGCTAGCTTCCTTGCGGGTACCTTTTCCTTTGCAGTATTAGTACCAGCACTCCTTTTCTTTGGATTAGCTTGAACAAGTTCGGAGGTAACCTTACTCCTTGTAGTGACAGGAAAGGCTTCTTGCTCAGCGTCAGTATCGGAATTAGGGAGTATAAAGTCCCACATCCCATGGCATTTAACTACTTCTTCTTCTTCTTCTTCGGATGGTGTAACTGTTTCTTCTTCTTCTTCTTCTTCTTCAGGATCTGAATCTGCATAAGATATGACATTTGGAGGCTTGGACTCGGGTTTTTTGAAATTCCTATATGGTTTCTTCGTTGAGGACTTTGATACTTGTTTCTTAATCTCAACCATTTCGTTTGACATGGTTTTAAGGACTTTTTGAAGGCCCTCCATGTCATATGGATCCTTAGTGATCTTTTTCTTTGAATCATCTTTAAAGGGCACTTTTTTAGATTTTCGTTCTTCCAAGGCAGTTTTCTTTTCTAAGGCGATTACACTTTTTTCAACAGCGAGGGCTTCCTTGATGTTTTCGGCCAATGTAGGTTGTTTAGCCCTATCCACAAAAATGGCTATGTTTGAGGGTAAGGCATTGATATACCACTTGCTTCTAACTTGTTTTCTTGGCTTATCATCGGTAGGGATTTTGTTCAAGAGTTTGTTAAATCGGGAGTTAAACTCCTTAATGGGTTCTCTTGACTCGATCGTAAGATTGGAAATATCATGGACGAGTGTAGCCAAGGATCTATCATCGCCGTATTTGGTAAGGAACTGTTCCTAGAAGATATTCCAACTTGTGATGGATCCAGAGGGCAAGGAAAAATACCAAGACCCTGCTGATCCTTGTAGTGTATAGGGAAACAATCTAACTACCACATCTTCTTCAGTCACTCCCTTCAAATTGATTGACAACATAAAATTATTTATGTGTTCTTCTATTGACGTTCCAGCATTTGGATTGAATTTTGGGAAACATTTTTCTGGATAATCGGGTAACGGGTGTAAAGGCGCAGACATAGTAATTGCACTAGGACTTCTCCATGTTCTTTGGGCCATTTTAGGAGTACCAACAATTACCTGTGGTGTTCCAGGTGCTTGAGGGGGAGGTGGAAGTAAATACTGAAAAGATTGTGATGTTTGAGATGAAGTCCCTTGGTGAACAACGATATGTAGTGGTGAAGTGGGTGTTTGACTCCGCACAGGTGATGATGAAATGGAAGATGATGGAGAAAAGGTTTCTCTACCAGAACCTTCAGCGGTCTTTTTAATCCTTTTCCTTTCAGGTAAAGGGAACTCAAGTGGTTCAATACCTAGTTTTTCGCTTTGGAGTCTGGTAAGGTGAGGAGGTAAGCGGAATTGCGAAGTGTGATTGCCTTGTGATACTTCAGATCTAGGAGGGGAAATTGAGAAGCCTTGAAGTTTCTGGATGATGGATTGAACTTCAGGGGACTTCGGACTTAAGTGTTCTGAAGTATGATGTAATTGAGCAGTAGTGGTTGATTCTTCCTCGTCTCATCTGGATACTGGTGATTCAGAATGTGAACGAGATGTCCAAGGAGAGGTGGAGGGTGAATTACTCTTTGAATGGTTTGTAGGTGTTGGCTTACTCGCCATTCATAGCGGATGGCCCTCCTTCTAGCGCCAGAAATGTTGATGCCTCGAAAATCACTGCAACAACATTGGGGGATAACCACCGGGTCCGGACCTTAGTACAACTCCTTTTCCATTTGGGATGGTGGCTCCGACTGGATATAACTGGACCAGTTTCCTGATAATGAATAAAAGGAATGGATGAGTGATGAGTTGTCTGTTTTAATGGTAGGAGGCTAGCTTATTCTATTTACAAAAATAAGAAAACTAATACTAATCCCGAGAACAACTTATTCATTTGAAATGCACCATTTAATAATCCTTATCTATTTAACAGGCATATAGATGACTCTGTAAATAAAACATGGATATTCAATCATTTAAAGATTACTTCATCTAAATAGTTAAACGAAGCGATTAACACAAATTACTGCATTCACTATTTATATCATCAATACATATACGATTGAAAGAAAAGCATGCTATAAACAGCCAATAGTGGGATGCATAAAGGATGCTGTTGAAACACATATATATAAGTGATAATAGCAAGAGCGATCAAATAACAATTCATATAACAGGAATGAGTTCAGACGCAGATAATAGTACCATGTGAGCTGCTAATCAATCCCAAATATCAATCGCTATTTGAAATTCTTCCTTCAACACAGAAATGCTTTTAAACAAAGACAGTAGTGCACATTTGTATAAAAAAATTTCCTCATCAAAATCAGAATAATTGGTCCAGTTTCATAAAAGAATACCCCTGAAGTATAATAGTGCAACCTCAGGGTTTAAGTCATATACAAAACTTTACGACCCTTTCTAAATGCATGAAAGGGTCTATAAATACTACTAAGCTAAAAAATCTATGAAACAAAATCCTACTAAATTGGCATCAATAAATGTTATCTATCTCCTTGGGGGCGATCTGGCAGTCGGCGATGTGAATCATGACTCAGGTTGCTTGCCTTTAAACCTAAGCTGGCTTATCACAAGCATTGGCTCCACTTCGGGTGGTCTGTTGAGGTGCAAGCTGAGTTGGGCAGCAAAGGTGGCATCCTAAATATCGGGTATAATATACCCGATAACATCTGTGAGACATTTTAAGGCGGCTCTCTGGCTGTGCGGCTTCACTAAGAAGAACCAATAGGCATCCCATGTTAAACTGTTGATCCCCGCGATTAACCTTCCATTTTTCTCCAGCTTTGGGTAGCATGAATGCTCCAACATCTTCGTCGCTGTTAATGGACAAATAAAGAGTATTATTTACTAATTCAACCAAATTATTAGTGGTTGCCTTGCATCTTAAAATTGCTCTTTCTGCCTTCATTAACTCTGATTGCCATTCCGTGAATAATATTTCCTTGTGTGATTCTAGAATTCTCTATAGGTTAGCCACCTGGCCCTGATCGGAATCTTGCCATTCCAGAAAATTTGTCAATGTTTCTTCAGCTTGATCCAAATCTGTCCTTGCCTTTTCTACTTTCTCGCTTATGGATGCCACTAAGTCGCACAATGGCTCTGCCTGGGTGATTTGCTGACATAGGAGCTTCATTTGATTTATCAATGCTTTATTTAATTGAAATGCCTCTACTTTAAACTCATCTACCTGAGGGAGCTTTTTCATTTGCTCAATTTGAGCTGATAATTGAGCGATTTTCTCATCTTTGGATTTTATCATTCCCTCAGTTGATATTTTTAATTGCGCCAATGCTGCCGATAGATCCTTTTGCTTTTGGATTGCGCTTTCGTCAATCTTCTGTTTTTCTTCTTGCAATTGCTTAGTCAGCTGATTATTATTTTGTTGTTGTACTAGCAATTACTGCTCTGCCTTCTGCTGCGCTTTCGATAATTGAGCCTGTAGAGAAAGGATGTCTTGATCTTTCGCCTTTTATAGACTGCTCACCTCTGATGCTTTATCTATGGTTGCCGCCAAATATGCTCCAGCATATTGCGATAGCTTTGTCAAGTCATCGGAGGGGTGAAATTCTTCCTTCCACACCACATTGTCCGTTACTGTTAATTCAGGGAATAAGGAATGTTGATCATCCCTTCTCCTCTTCCTCCGTCACTTCACAACAGCTTTATGTTTAGGGCTGTAGAAGACATCCAAGGGAGGAATCTCTTCTATCTGCAAAATGATTTTGCCCGTTGGATCCTTAGGAATTATTTCCGTTTCTTTTGATTTGGGTGGGTCGTTGGTTTTGCCCGAAACCTGCTTTGATGTTGCTTCCTGTGTGTCGCCCTCTTTTGAAACCTCATCACCTTTAGAGCATTCTAAATTTTCGACGATTAAATTGAATTGCTTCCATTTCTGGAGCAATTTCGGATCAATATGTGTATCATCGTTAGCTCTTGAACTGCTCTCTTCTTGATTTTTCGCCTGGGTTTCTTCCTGTTCCTGCAAGTTTGCCTGGGTTTCCTCCTGCCTCTGGTCATGCACTTCCTCCTGTTGCTTTGATGTAATAGGAGGTTGCTTATTACGTTGCTACTCAGGCTCGCTTGATTTAGTTGTTGCTGGAGTAGTTGCTAACAGATCTAGAGGCAGAGTTTGCAACCTCTGCTCTCTAATTCTGTTAAATTCGGCTAGCCCTTCATCGTTGTATTCATTTATGGCGAGCGATTTAACTTGATATAGTGACTCGGCCGATGCAAACAAATCCTCAAATCTGTCTTCTTTGTGCTCAAACTTGGCCAATTTGGCCTGGTCGAGTGCATTGTAGGCGATTTTCCTTGGATCGAGTCGCCTACTTGGCAGAGTTGCCAGAGTCAGGGAATTTATTTTCTCAGCTTCCTTCTCTGCATGTTTGAGATCATGCAGAGTGTAAATACCAATTCGCAAGGGAAAGGAGGGCCAGACATGCTTCTTTGCTTTTTTCAGGGTCTGAGTAACCCCATCGGCATTGATCTGATAGGCTACTTCCCTGGCAAGTAGCTTATCAGGGATGTATAGTGGAAGCACATGGGGCTTGGCTTGACTGCCAAAAACTCTAATATAGGTGAACTTTTCTTCTCCAAACCAACTTTCTATGGCAGTTAAATCTACCCCCGCTTGGTCAGAAATCTTCGGGGCAGGCTTATTGAAAATGGAATAATGAATAGGCAACATGAAACCGTTTCAGATTTGATACAAGTGGTGTTTGTAGTTGGTCTTCCACAACTTTTGGTGATATATGTGGACGGGTGTGGGGTCTTGCGACGTCCACCTCCATCCAAGTCTGCACATCATAATCCCAGCATAGCAGTAAGGAGAACATAGAGAATCGACTGAGTACTTACCCGAAGATTCGTGCTTGTGCTTTGCTGGATTTTGTCTCCAACCTCAAATTGGTTCGGACTCAGTCTCATTTTCTGCTCAGAACTTCTCTAGGAATGTCGTGTTATACTTCTTCTCCTCCAGAGGCAAATGATACATTTGCCTTAGATCTTCGGCTAGAAAAGAACCGAAAATCCTCCCATCTATAGTGCTGAAAGTTCTATCGGTAATTGGGATTTCTTGAACCGCCCATCTTACCACATCCGTATATGGGAGAATTTGCTCCCAGGCCGCTATTCTGTGAAGAAAGGAATTGGCCAAGTCTTTCAGATTAGCCTCAGATTTGCTAGTGCTGTCGCATGAGACTTGTATTCCCGTCACCCTCAGCTCTTCGGCTTCAATCAAGTTATATGTTCCTTGCCAAGTAGCTCTGGTAAGTCCTAGGCATGTAGTGTCCTATATAAGCCCTTACTTTTTACTGCCTGTATCAACGACGGGTTGCCCTGCGACCGGCGAGGCGGAAGGCATTGTGGTCTTTTTGGACTTCTTTCCCATTTCACTCAAATCTGTCTCTGCGGGAGAATTCTGCACAGAGAGAACGATAGGCGTAATACAGGAAACAATAACATGAATCAAATAGACTGAGATATATATATATATATATATATATATTGATAAATTCATGGTGATCGATTGACTTAAGATGGCTTCGAATCAAATCTGAAAACAGATCGCAAGCTTGCTGTTTTCATTAAATGGCCGTTAAGGCCTGTCAATCTCATCAATACGATTCGTTTCGATTAATGGCCGAATGATTTATTTTGAAGCGTGCCTTGGGCGATTTGGCAGTTGAGCGCGGATGAGCGGCTTTTCGAAAGATAGTGCCTTAATTACGAATAAATCGTATTAAACTGCCTTTAAGATTTTCTTTGAAAACTGTGCTTTTTGCTTTATCGCAATCGGGCGTCGGGGAAAATCATAAGTCATTGTTTTGGTTACATTTGGAATCCCCGATTGCCGATAGCGATATTGCATCGCGTCGGGAGTAGCGAGTGGGGTAGTTAAGAAGGCGTGCGTAGTCAATCGCCGATTTCCGATAGCGATATCGCATCGCATTGGAGCAAGAGGGAGCTTATTTGCATTAAGCCATTATCGCCGATTGCCGATTGCTTATATCGCATCGCATCGGAGCAAGGGGGATTTAATTGCCTTCCTTCATTTCTTACCGATACCCGATAGTGATTTCGCATCGGAGCAAATCAAAACGTCCCCAAGTTGTGTTCCCTTTGTCATTGCGATATGCGATCTTGCGATCACTTTATCGCAATGACAAAAGATTAATCGTTTGACGTTAAGGTTTTTTGATTGGTTTATAGAAAAGGCTTTTTGGTAATGTTTTATTTTATTTCTTCGGGCCTTTTAGAATAGAACTCAAATTGATACCAATTAAAAAAACAAAAATTGAAAAGGGACCCATTTCATATTATGTTTTTGAGATAATATTGATATGAAATGGGGGGTCGTTGTAGGGCACAACAGGAAAGTAAAGAAATAAAGCATGAAACTATACAACAATAAACAAAACCTCGGTGTGTACAGGGGCCCTCTGCACAACCTCGCGCAGTCAGCTATCAACCACGAATTGAGCTTATAAACAGAGTCTTCTCATGTATTCAAAATGCAATCATAACATAGAAATAAAGTCACGGCACAGTGGGCTCGTTAACTGTCAAAAATACATTACAAAAGCTAACTACTATGCATATGAGAACACATTATTTATAACAGAGGATGACATAACTACTTTCCTACAATCTGCGCTGATAAAAGACACGTGAACAACCACGTCCAGGAATCTAGCATTATGGCTGCCGTGAAGATTAAATTTATGGAGGGTGGCCATTGGATTCGGCTTATGGAGCAGTCCACAGGTGTTGATATGTCCCCTGAGATTTAGGAACAGCCATGCAAGTCTTCATGTGGTGAAAAATGGAGTTCTGTCACCGTAGGACTCTTAAGTTGACCACCACTTGACTACCCTTGACCACGACCTTCTTTGGTGAATTCGACTGAGCCAATAGGACTCGGTCCATATCCATGGCATTTCCAACTTGCCCATGTGGTTTGATTTGCCTAAAGACACCTACAATATATACTTTAACAAAATGGTTGCAGAAAGTTGAAGCAGTTGCGGAAAGTGACAAGATTCTGCAGCTCAATGAGCAAAAATCTAATTCAAACAACAAACAAAAAACATAGTTAAAAACCACTTTATATGCTCTTTTATGATTAATATGCAATGATGTTGATGACTTAGGAGGTCTAGGTAAATGGAAAAAGTCTAGAAAGGTGTATAGGAAAGATGCAAGTTTGGGACTCAACATACCCCCACTGTGAAGGTGTTGCATGTCCCCATGCAACCAAAATTTTGATCACCCTCCTTCAATTCATATGCTCTGATACCTATGCGAGTACATCCAGTCCTCTTCTCCTCTTTCTTGGTGCTGCTAACATCTTGGGCTTCTTCATCAAGCATCTGAAATTGAGATTAATCAGTGCTCTACTTATGTTCTTTCATTTCTTCTTCAATTTCTTGTTCTTTTTGTGCCACAGTCCCAGATGTAATATAGTGTTGTCATGAATGATCTTGTCCAATCTGCTTTGCTCCTTTAATGCTTCATTTTCATTTTTAATATGTCTATTTAAAACCTCCAACTCAAAGAGTTCTTGTTTCGATGATTGGACTAGAGCTTCTTGTGCTGTGTGAGGATGAGTGGATGAAGTGTTGGGACCGTGACTGTTCCTTCTAAGGATTCTATGTAATCATACACTTCTTGATGATTTGGATCTATCTCGAGTGTCGTTTTCCTTGGGCTATCTAAAATACTGTGGAGGAGAATTGACTTCAAAATCTGGCCGAAAAGGACTCATGTCAACATCTTGAGGACTAGTTTCAACGTTTGGCTGAGAATGAGGTGGACTATGGCCAGTTGGAGTTTCTTCAGGTTTTCCTCCTCCCAAATCAATAAAATGGGGTCCTTTTGTTTGTGCTTTCTTCCACTTTCCTTTAAGCCTGGTGCTTCTTCTTACATGCTGTGGACTACTGTCTTGTTCCTTATGTTTTTCTTTTCCTTTCTTTTTGGCCATAGCTGACTGTTCCTGAAGGTGAACTAGTCTCTCAGATAATACTTGATGGTCTTCTTCTAAGGAAGGAGTTTGATGCACAACCTCAATGCTTCTTTTCTATTTTGATTTTGTTGGGGTTTGATGCACAGCCTCAATGCTTCTTTTCTCTTTTGATTTTGTTGGCTTTTTACCCTCAGCCTTTTCCTTCCTCCATTTAGACAGTCTTTCTTCTCTACTAGTTCTTTCAACTGTGTTAGTAGGAGTGCTTTGAGTTTTATCACATGTTCTCTTTCTTCTACTTCTTTTTGATGTACTGTCTTCAGGGGTTTCTTGGGGTTCTTCAAAGGAATTTCTAATTAAAAACTGCTCTCAGGTGTCCTTTTTCTCTTTTAATTGTTTTTCTATCAAAAGTTTCATGAGACCATGGTGATACAAATGTGGTTCTACGTCCCCTAGATGATTTTGGATGGTTACAGACATCTTTTTCAAACTTTTTAGTAAAAAGTATGGCAGATTGAGGATCTAGTTGTCTAGGAAATTCATCAACAGTCAGGTATGATGCATGTACATTGATCCAAAACGTCCCTCACATGTGATAAACTTTTGAATAACCAACAGTAAACTGGCCCACTCTTCTTTTAAAGCATGGACAAGAATTCCCTTTTTGAAAATGGTGACATCCATACCTGGATTACGTAGGATGATCCTCCCAGCTTTCTCATCAAAGCTCTTGTTCTTGAACCAACGTTCACCTTCTTGTAGAAGTTCTGTGGCAGTTGCTATGGATGCTTCAGTGATTGTAAACTTGATGTCCCAAATTTCCACCTCCAGTCTGTCAAAAGACCTTGCAAAAACCTTTGTAACCTTCTTATGGTAGCCTTTAAATTTTTGGATGAAACGTAGCCACCGGGCCTTCTTCAGTATGTCCTTCACTTGTGGGTATCCTTCCAAAAACTTGGGCCCTTCCGGTTTTGCCCTCAACAACAGACCCATCCTTCCTTCTGTTCTTTAAAACTCGTCTGTGTGAGAAGGTTTTAGTGGAGGTAAGACGACTGGATTAGCAGAAATGAACAGGGTTTATGAAGGAGACCAATGACTGTAAGCGGATATCAGAGAATAGGTACACAAAATGAAGAAGAACATAGAAAAGAATGTGGTGAAGGCTTATGTGAGCACGGTGGAAATGCAGCCATGAGGTCAGTAAAACAGTAGGGGGAGTAAAGTGCATCCGGCAGTATTTAAAATTGGGTGGCTGCAGAGTAAACATAAGCACATTTATGAAACGACTACAGATTTTGTGTGGCTGAGAGAAGCCATAGTCAAATCAACCACGTTCCATAATTACAGGTGGAGTATCAAAGTATAGCCGAACACGAGTGAAGACCGGAGGCTTGATTATGAGGTCGTTTAAAAATGAATGCAAGGATTGTGGGGGAATCATATAGAGATCGTGGAATGGTTATGGAGTTATCAAAACAATCATTGCATATAATGGAGCTATGGTTTATAACTATGTAAAAATGTGCTTGAATGACATGTGAAATAAATTTCTACTCATACCTTGGAATTCTTGCCATTTTTCATTAGTCTTCAATCAGTTGCTCCTCATTCATGCTTTTGAATCCCTCGTGTCTTCATAATATGTCCTCATACCTTCATTTGATTTCATGATTGTTGAACTAACATCTGACTGTAAATTTTTGAAAAACAGAGTGGTGGCAGCAGGAAACTGCTTTTGGCTGCGGAAACTGGTGTCAGCTGCGGAAACTGACACAACAATTATTTGGGTGAATGAAGATGGATAGATGATAACTGACTGAATGAAAATGATCATGACGAAAAATTTTATTGGTGAAATGAAATGAAATAGATGAAATGGAGTGAAATGAAATGAAGTGGATTGGAATGAAGTGGAATGAAATGGAGTGGGGTGTCATAAAACTTGTGAAATGAGAGAGAGAGGGAATTTTTTTTGGAAAATATAGGGTGTCAGGTGTTCCTGATTTTCACCCTACATTTTCTGTATAAGACTACCAATCAGTGATTAGTTTTCAGGCTTATACAATTTTTTTTTTTTTTAAGAAACTAAAAAGAACAAAGGCTAGGCTGGTGGAGAAGAAGGATTCTTCTTCACCAGTCTTATTGCAGAATTATCTTGAAATATTTTGACAAATTCCTCTTTTGAGAGTGGCTTATGATATATCTTTAGTCTGTGACCATTCACAATAAGAGGAGTTTGGGATTCATCAATGGTCTTGATTCTTACCACTCCATTGCTAAAGATCTTGTCAATCTCATATGGCCCAAGCCAATGAGTCTGAAATTTTCCTTTAAAATCTTTAAACTTGGAATGAAATAGCAATGCCCAATCTCCTTCTTGAAACTTCTTCTCTTTGATGTATTTGTCATTCCATTTAGCTCTTTGATATTGAACTAGATCAGTTCTTAGAATTTCCTCTTGTTTGATCTCATCTAGCTCATTCAACTGCTCCATTCTATGCTTTTGGGCTTCTGATAGATCCATACCCAACTGAACTGCCATATTGAAAGTTTTGACTTGGAACTCAATGGGGAGCAGGACTTCTTTCCCATAAACAAGTTCATAGGGAGAATGCCTGTTGTATTTCTCGATGTAGTTCTGTAGGCCCACAAGGCTTCATGAAGCCTTTTTGCCAATCTCTTCTGTAGATGAATAGTTTTGGTGATGATACTTTTGAGAACTTTGTTTCTAGACTCCACTTGACCATTTTCTTGTGGATGGTAAGGAGTAGATCTCCTGTGCTTGATTTTGTATTCTTCCATCAGCTTCTCCACCAAGTTAGATGTGAATTGACTTCCCTGATCTGTCACAATTTCTCTTGGAACACCAAAGTGAGTAAAAATATCCTCATAAAGAAAATTAACAACTGAATTTTCAGTAGCAGAAACTAACACTTTGGCTTCTACCCATTTAGTGACATAATCAGTACATACCAATATATACTTCTTTTGCTTAGATGGAGGATTAATATGTCCAATGAAATCTAAAGCCCATTTTTCAAAGGGTTCGATGAGTACCTATGGTTGCAATGGCATTTCATTTGAAAGGGTAGGTTTCCCTACTCTTTGGCAGCTGTTGCATATTTTGACATATTGTTTTGCATTTTTAAAGAGGGACAACCAATGATATCCTAAAGACAGGATTTTATAGACTGTCCTTTTGTCATCAAAGTGTCCACCACATGGTTCATCATGACATGCTTTGAGAATATCAGACATTTCATCTTCCCTAACACATCTTCTGATCACAAGATCTGGCCCTATTTTAAACAATTCGTTAGAAATCCATGAATATTTTGAACTCTCCTGAATAATCTTTCTTCTTTCACTAGGAAATAGGCATGGAGGTAGTTTCCCTGTAACCAAATAGTTAGCAATATCTACATACCAAGGGGTTTTAGTAGTTACTGCAAATAATTATTCATCAGGAAACTTGTCCTCTACAGGGGAATCTTCTTTAGTATTCTGAATCCTAGACAAGAAATCAGCTAATATATTTTGTTTCCCTGGCCTATCCGACACAGTAATATTAAATTCCTGTAAAAGTAAGAGCCATCTTGTAATTCTTCCATTAGTAACAGGTTTGTTCATTAGATATCTAATCCCAGAATGATCAGTATGGATAAAAGTTTCATAGCCTATTATATAATGTCTAAACTTATTGATTGCATGAACAATAGCTAAGAACTCTGTTTTAGTCATAGTATAATTCAACTCAGTGGGAGTTAAATTTTTACTGGTATAGTAAATGGCATAAGGAACTAAATCCTTTTGACCCAACACTGCCCCTAGAGCTATATTTGAAGCATCTGTAGAAATATGGAAAGGAAGTTTCCAATTTGGTCCTCTCAAGATGGGTGCTTCAGATATTCTTGTTTTCAAAGTTTCAAATGCTGATTGACAATCATGATCCCATTTGAATTCACAATATTTTGTAAGAAATTTGAAGAGTGGAGATGCTATTTTAGTGAAGTTATCTATAAATCTTCTATAGTACCCAGTAAATCCCTGAAAACTTCTAACATCTTTTTGACAATTTGGAATAGGCAACTTGGAGATGACTTCAACTTTTGATCTATCAACTTTAATTCCATCCCCTGAAATGTGATGTCCCAAAACAATACCTTCAGTAAACATCATAAAGCATTTTTCATGTCTTAATGAAAGGTTCGTTTCTTACATCTTATAATTACCTTTTCCAAATTCTCTAATGCTTCTTCAAACGAATTACAATAAATAGTAAAATCATCCATATAAACCTCTACATAATCATGGATTAGATCAGAAAAATTCCTAGTACTGCTCTTTGGAATGTTGCGGGTGCATTACATAACCCAAAAGGAAGCACTCGATAGGCAAAAGTCCCCCATGGATAGATAAATGTGGTCTTATCTTGATCCTCAGGTGCTACTTGAATTTGATTATAGCCACTAAAACCATCCAAAAATGAAAAATATTTTTTGCTTGCTAATGTATCTAATACCTGATCAATAAATGGCAAAGGAAAGTGATCCTTCAAAGTTGCTTTGTTCAATTCCATGTAATCAATGCATACCCTCCATTTATCATTCTTTTTAGGTATTATAACCAAAGGAGAAACCCATCGGCTATCTGAAATTGGATAAATAAAGTTTTCATTGAGTAGTTTTTGGAGCTTTTCTTTCACTATCTCCCTAAGGTTTGGATTCATCCTTCTCTGAGGTTGTCTGATTGGTCTGTTGTTTTCCTCAATGTATATGTGATGGATGCAAGTCTTAGGATCAATACCTTTCATATTAGTATACTCCCATGCAAATGCAGTAGAATGTTTTTGCAAGATTTTGGTTAGTTCTTCCTGTTGTAACTTTTCCAAATTTTTGTTGATACCTGGAAAAATCTCAATGGCAGAACTACCAAACTCTTCCATATAGTAAAGAGGCATTTGTCTTGATGATAAATACTCAATGTTATAATCTAACTGAAATTGTGTGGGGTCATATTCTGAAGATGTCTCAAAATTTTCTAATGTGTTCAAAATTTGACTATCCTCACTAATCGTAGAAATGGTAAAGATAGGTTGTATACTGTCCTCATCATCGACCCATTCATTATCTCCTACTTCTGTAATTGCTTTTGTTGGAGGATACAAATTGAATTCCTTTGTTGAACTACCATCAGAAATATACATGTCCCCAGATCTACAACTAATGAAAGCATCAGCTGTGGCTAGCCAAGGTCTTCCTAAGATAAGTGGATGCCCTCCTAGATTACTCTTGGGAGTCAAAATCATGAAATCTACTAGATATTCCCAAGAATCTAAGGAGACTGAAATATCTTCTAATACACCATCTTGTTTGATTATTGATCTATCTGCAAGTTGCAGTAAAGTAGGTGTAAAGAGGAGATTAGGAAGTTTAAGTTGTTCCATATTCTGTCTACTCATAATGTTGATAGCAACCCTAAGTCAATCAAAGTATTTGGGGTTTCTACCCCATTTATATGTGTCTTGAAAATTGGACTACCGGGATCTACATACTTCTGCATGGTAATTTTTCCCATCATGATATGTGCAATTTTTCCTACCAAGTGGATTCTTCTTGTGTCTCTTGGTTTTCTTCTTGGTCTTTTGAGACTGAACTCCTTTATTGTTTTTACTAGAATAGGAATCTCTCTAATGGCTTGTAGCAAGGGCATCTTGATACAAACATTCTTTAATTCATGTAGGAAATCCTAGTCAGGAAACAAGATTTGTTTTTCCACCCCCCTGTCAATTTGTAATCTTTCAGGGAAAGGAGGTGTGGATGAAGATGCAGGTTTCTCAACTATAGGAGTTATGGGGGTTGACTTTTTTTCTTTTTCTTTTTGAGTGTTTGGGTTTTGAAGAGATGCTTCAGAACCTTTATTGACTTGAAGAGAATCTTCCTCAGAAGTAATTTTCTTTCGAGCATCTATAGAAGGTTTTTATAAAACTCTACAAGACCTTAGTTGTACATCGTTGAGAGGAAAAATCATATAGGTAGGAAATTGTTGTCCTTCTACTATGTAAGCATTCTGAGGTTTTTTATTGTTAGGATTTGGCAATGGCTGAGCTAGAAGTTGATTTGTCTTTTGTTGGAATGGAAGCAAGAGTTGTGGAAATGGCAATGAAAGTTGTGGGTTTTGATTTGGGAATTGTGGAGCTTGTTGGTTTTGAAAAGATGGAGGATATTGATAAAATTAAGCAAATCTCCCATAAGGATTTTGCATTCCTTGTGCCCATGATTGATATGGATTTTGAGGTTGGGGCCAAGGTTGTTTCCAACGATTCCAATTTGGCAGGGGTTGAAAATTCATGGGGTTGTTAAACCCTTGGTTTTGTTGCCCCTGCCAAGGTCTTCTTGCAACAAAAGAGAGAGATTCTAATGAATTTGGATCTTCTTGAAAGACAGCTTTGAGCCCAGGAATTGAAGGACAATCCTTGGTCTCATGACTGTCTGAGAAAATCATACATGTTTCTACAACTTTTGCATCCAAGGGACATTCCCTTAAAGCATTTTTCTTCCTACATTTCAGAAAAAAGATGGCTAGAGCATCAGTTTCTGCTTTCTGCTTATTTGGAATTTTAAGGGTGTCTAGTTGTTCACTAAGGCTCCCTAAGATATCAGTTTTGAATTCATCAAGCATATTGCCAATCTCTTCCCTACTTACTGACCCAGTTGTGGATTTGTTTGCCCTGATGAGAGAAGGATCTCTAGGCCCTTTTCCTGTCTTAGATTTTCCTCTCGAGAGATGGACACATAGTTCTGCTATGTCATGAAGTGGAAGTTGAGAAATGTCTCCTTTCCCCATCATGTTTAAAATATCTCTCCATTCATCTCTAATGACTTTCAATAAAAGGGATTTCAATGTTTCCTCATCTAAGTTTCTCATCTTTGCTCTCTTTAAGTTGTATTGAAATCTTTCAAGTAAATCCTCCAAGTTTTCATCTTCTTTTTGCACCATTTTGAATACCTCATCCTTGTGATTGGTGGGCATGCAATAGTCCAGGTACCTATCCAAAAATGTTTTTTTCATGTCATTCCAAGTCCTAATAGATTGGGTGACTAATCCCATGAACCATTTCAAAGCGGCTCCCTTTAATGTTGAAGGAAACAGTTTGAGTTTTTGAGAGTCTTCCATATAGTCATAGGTTTGGAACACTACTTCAAACTCAAACAGAAATGTTTCAGGATCCTCACTTCGCAATCCATAAAAGTTGCGGAGGACAGATGGTGAGATTTTTTTCATCGTTGTATGAGTTTCCTCATCAACTATAGGAAATCGAAATGAGTTGTCTCCTTCCCTATTTCTTCCATTATTACCTCCACCTCCACCATTGTTGCCTCCATTATTTCCTCCTCCTCTACCTCTACCTCTACCTCCGAATCCATCTACTACTTCCTCTGTCATGATAGCTTCTTCAGAGTCCTCACAGTCCTCTGGTTCTTCTACTAATGGAAAATGAGGAGGAATTTCCCCTTCCTCTTCTTCAGGTGATTCTACTTCTTTGATTACAATATGTTGTCCTGTAGAAGTAAAGAAAGGGTCTTCTTCTAGATAAGGTTTGGTAGATAGTGTAGGAGAATCCTCTAATTCAGCCTCTGCTCCTAGAATTCCAAGGATCTTAAGGCTAGGAGTAGATGGTGGTGAATCTTTTCTATGCCTTGAAGAAGCTGGAGTTATAAAAATCAAACTCTTGGCTCTAGCTATAAACCTTCCCCTAGAATCTCTTGCTCTATGCATGTCATTTTTTTTTTTAAGTTGGGCGAATAATTCTCTTTCTGATCTTCCAGGTCACACTAGGTGCAAGAAGAGAGCATAGTTAAGAAATTATTGAACCAATAACTCTCTTTTCTGATCCTCCAGATCACACTAGGCGCAAGAGGAGAGCATACTTCAAGAAGTTATCAATTTTTCCCTTCTTTTTATTATTGTTTTTTTTAAGAAATTGGCTACCTAGTTACACTTCCCCGGCAACGACGCCAAAATGTTTGGTATTTAGAGTGTCCTAAATTGTTGCATTTAATTGTCAATTTGGGATTCATACGCTGATGAAGTGCGACGCACTATATGTGCAAGATAACCTATTTCTTACTTTTGTCGTTTTTGACTTTTATGTTTTGGGGGGTTTTATCTTCATTGATTTCCTAATGTGAGATGGAAATTCTAAAAGACAAGTATGGATATAAATGTTCAAGGAAATGATGTCTTTTATATTGATTTCCAAAACTTCAAACTTTCAAAAAGGTTTTACAACATGCAATGATGAAATTAATTCCTAAAATAAAATGAAAATGTGCCACTATTCTAATCAAACAAACAGTGAACTATTGATCATGGAACCATTATCCCTGCTGCTATCTAAATACAAAAAAAACTGTACTCAAAGAAATCCAAAAATTGCAAGCAAAGAAAAGATTTAATCAAATTACATCAATTCATACTCTGACCCCTCGCCATTAGTCTCGCTATGGCTTTCGAAGGTAATAATAAACAACTTGAGCAATCTGATATCTAATTTGCAAGAAAATAAACTAATATCAAATTACACACTCGTACTTCAATCCCTCACCATTAGTCTCGCTATGGCTTTCGGAGGTAACTGAAAATGACATGAGAAATTCAATAACTAACTTGCAGAAACATAAACTAATATCAAACTACACACTCATAGTTCAATCCCTCACCATTAGTCTCGCTATGGCTTTCGAAGGTAACTAAAAATGACATGAGAAATTCAATATCTAAACTAACTAATAAAGCCAATGAATAGAACTGAAATAAAAAAAAAAGTGCTGGAATTAAAAACTAAGAAAAATAAATCAGCAGAAAGATAAGATTGTTTCCATGTCATTAGTCATTGTAAAACTATGTGCAAATGCCTAGGCTGCCTACTCTAATCTGGAACAAAGACACTGATCAGTTAACAACATTATAAAATCATGTAAAATTATGGACATAAATAAAACGTGAATACCATAAGCAATGCAATATATACACGTGAATGATTATGGCATAAGGAACGTAAAGAAATAAAGCATGAAAATATATAGCAATAAACAAAACCTCGGTGTGTACAGGGGCCCTCTGCACAACCTCAGGAAATCAGCTATCAACCACGAATTGAGCTTATAAACAAAGTCTTCTCATGTATTCAAAATGCAGTCATAACACAGAAATAAAGTCACAGTATAGTGGGCTCGTTAACACTCAAAATTACATTAAAAAAGCTAACTACTATGTGTATGAGAACGCATTATTTATAACAGAGGATGACATAACTACTTTCCTACAATCTACACTGATAAAAGACATGTGAACAACCACATCTAGGAATTTAGCATTATGGCTACTGTGAAGATTAAATCTATGGAGGGTGGTTGTTGGATTCGGCTTATGGAGCAGTCCACAGGTGTTGATATGTCCCCTAAGATTTAGGAATGGCCACGCAAGTCTTCACGTGGTGAAAAACGGAGTTCTGTCACCGTAGGACTCTTAGGTTGACCACCGATTGACTACCTTTGACCACGACCTTCTTTGGTGAATTCGACTAAGACAATAGGACTCAGTCCATATCCATGTCATTTCCAACTTGCCCATGTGGCTTGATTTTCCTGAAGACACCTGCAATATAGACTTTAACAAAATGGCTGCGGAAAGTTGAAGCAGCTGCGGAAAGTGACAAGATTCTGCAACTCAATGAGCAAAAATCTAATTCAAACAGCAGACACAAAACTTAGTTAAAAACCACTTTAAATGCTCTTTTATGATTAATATGCAATGATGTTGATGGCTTAGGAGGTCCAGGTAAATGGAAAAAGTCTAGAAAGGTGTATAAGAAAGATGCAAGTTTGGGACTCAACAATTACCTGCACGTATGTTAAGTCCTTGGCTCCTCTGAGGTGATATATTGCAATTCACAGGTGCTTGGTAATTCTTTTGTCTAGATTACCCTCTTTTTGTTTATTTCCTTTTATAATTACAATCAATCAGCAATCATGGAAGAAAATCAACCTTTACCCCGTCGTTTGCGTAGGACAACGAGTAAACTACCTTTACTGTATAAAGCTACACCTAGTCAGCAAGAGTGACCTCGTTTAACTGGGTCTAGTACATCACAAACTTCTGGTTTTTCATTTGATTTTCCAGAGTCACTTATATCACTAAGTACTGCAATTCCAGTTACTCCTACTATTACTGATTTATCTGCTACTGAGGTGGAACCTTTACAATTACCAAAGGACACTAAATGTGAACTTAGTGAAATGGTAACTAAACTTGTCCAACAAGAATTTGATCCTCAACCCAAATTTCTTCAACA
This sequence comes from Pinus taeda, assembly GCA_000404065.3. Taxonomy (NCBI): domain Eukaryota; kingdom Viridiplantae; phylum Streptophyta; class Pinopsida; order Pinales; family Pinaceae; genus Pinus; species Pinus taeda. The sequence goes on along the minus strand of APFE030883976.1, from coordinate 76,207 downwards.
AGAAATTACTTTTGAACTTGAATTTGTTCAACCGAAAGTTGATCTCAAACCTATCATAGTTCAACAAGAAGATACTTCTGAACTAGAAGTTGTTCAAGATGTTCATCCTGAACCCGTTGTTCTTTTACCAGAACACTTGGATCCCGAAGTTGAACATCTAGAAGTTGTTCCCGTACCAGAAGATGATCAACCAATTTATCCTCAGACATCTGTAACTATTGAGAATTCTCCTTTACCACAGATTCAAACACTGAAAATTTATTATGGACCTGATGGTGAAATCCTTCTACTCGATTTGATTACTATTGAAGAGGAATTTGAAGAAGAAACTTCACCTAGAACTCCAACTCGTTTTGGACTAGGGCTTTATATTTATCATTATTTTCCTCAGTTAACATATATTGCTTCTCTTGATCCTGTTTACTTTCAAGCTTCCGTAGATTCATTAGGACATTTATTGGGTCATTTGAGTATGGCTGAAACAACATCCCAAACTGTATCATCTGTTACAACTGCGATAACATCTACTATCACTACTTCTTTGATGTTTACTACAACACCTAAGTCACATCTATATGGTGGCTTGTCCATGCCATTGGGTTACCAATCATTATCTGGAACTCACTCTGGTGTTTCTTCTAGTCCATGGTCTTCACCCATTTCGTTCACAGGAATTTTACCTGGTTCTTCACTTACGGGTACTGAACAGTTTGATCCATCAAGTTAATATCAAGCTGGTCCATCTGGTTACCGTCCAATGTATCCACTTAACACTAGATTACTTCCATATGAAGAACAATATGCCCAATATGCTTATTCTCCATATTCTAGGGGGCCACCATATGGAAGTACACCATCATCTTTAGGTCCAACTTATTTTGGAATGACTGTTTGTCAATGGCAGCCTATAATGCTTGTCCAACCAAGGCTTGTGTATCCATCACAACTAATAGAACCTGTTTCATCCATACCTACTATGCATGTCATTGCAAATTTACCAGAGTCACAAGCTCAATTGATTGTATCTCAAACTTTGCAAGTTGATCCTTCAACCTCTTCCCATGAAGTTTTAGGTCTATAGACTCAGTCTTCTCAGGTCATTTTACAACAACTTTTTGTCTCTAGAATCCAAGAACCTTAGGCCAGTTTATCATTAATTGGGATGACCTAGACTTATACTGGTCCAATTCATCCACAACCTGGTCAAAGTTATATTGGTGGGCAATAACCATTGTATCAACAACCGTGGCATCCACAATACCAACAAAAACAATTCCAATAGTACCAAACTTATCGTAGAATTGGTCAACAAGCCTATGTTGGGTTTGGTCAATAGCAAGCTTACCCAGGTTCTAGTCAACAAGCATATGCTAGTTTTGGTCAATAGAAAATTTATCCTGGTTCCCAAAAACAACCTTATACTAGATATGCCCAACAAACCTACCCCTATCAAGGCTACCAACAACAGATTCCTTATGTTGGTATGCAAAGGCCTATTTCCCAGGAAATTCCATCTTACCCTGGTTATGCTCAACCCGACCTAAACTGATAGTTGCCTTGTGTCGCAACACTTGAATTACCAGATTTAAATCGGCTTACCAATGATCCCATTCTTTATTCACCTTGGTGGCCGGTGATTCCACACAAATTGCCTTCTGATATTCCTAAGTTCAATGGAAACCATGGAGAAGATCCGTCCAATCACATTATGACCTTTCATTTATGGTTTTCATCTAACTCCCTAAATGATGATTCAGTAAGACTACATATTTTCCAGAGAATATTCACTGGTTTGGCTGCAAAGTTGTATATTGAATTACCATGAGCATTATTTGACAACTTCATAGCCTTAGCCACTACATTTTAACCCATTTCCAGTTACCCATCAGATATGGAACTGGAATGAAACTGTTGACCAAATTTAAATAGAGCACTGCTACTCACATTTTTTATCATATTCATGAGTTACGTCGTCGTCGTCGAATGGTAAAAACTTTTGTTCCTGATCATCTTTTAGCTGGGTGGTTTATTAAATCCTTGTTTCCATCTATCGCCAAGGATGTGGCTAAAGGAGGAGCTTTTACTGAAGAGAAAATAATTTCTCGTGCTTAATTCTTGGACTTGATTTACACCCAGTCTGGAATGCTCTATGATAAGATTCCAAATGCACCTAGACTAGATTTTACTATTCCACCACCTCCATCCAGTAAGGAATCTCATGTTGGTGATGGTGTGATAGGTTCTTCAAGCACTGAAATAGCAAGTAGACCATCTAGTCAAACACTTGCTAATTTCAAATCAAACCTCTAATAAACTTGATAATACACTTACTTCTGAAATAAATTTCGTGTCATCTGACAAAGGTAAAAATGAAAAGCAATCTGGAAGCAAGAAAAAGGGGAAAACCAAAAAGAAACAAAATTCTCCCCCTCAAGAGAAATCATCTAATTCCTCTTCCCTGGCTAGGAAACCTCATTGCCCATGTTTAATTTGTAAAGAGCACCATTTTACATGATATTGTCCTTAACGCTCTGAAGTCTCAAAACTTCTTAAGACTTATAGTACATCAGTTGTGTTGATGGACCCTTTTCCAAACCCAGATACTCGTTTGGTTGCTACAAATCATGATTCCACTTCATCAAATAACCAGGCTACAGATCAACCCAATACTTTGACTTTCACTTCATCTGATTCTATTCCACCACCCATTGCACTAGAGTTAACAACAAAATCAACAAAGGAAGTTGTTCATAAATCTACATTTATTCCTCGAGCTCGAGCAGCGCAAAATTATAACATAGTAGAAGATTTGGCACAGTCCCCTTCTCCTATGTCGACGTTTGAGGTGCTTCAAAATTGTCTCTTCCAAAAGCATGCTTTATTGTCAACAATTGGTGGAATTGATCCAACGGATTCCAATCTCATAGTTTTTAATGATACGGGTTATATGCCACAATTATCAGCACAGTTAAAATTCTTGATCCAAGTAAATGCTTTGAATCACCTCATTTACCAAACCATTGTTGATGAAGGTGCATCTACTTGTATCATGTCAATGAATTTCTAGAAAACACTTGGCTCACCACCTTTGTCACGATCACCTACGACGCTAAAAGTTTTTGATGGTCACACGTATGCACCTTGTTGAATTTTAAGTAACCTACAGATAGAACTAGGGAGAAAAACTGTAACTGTTGAAGTTGAGGTCGTTTATGGACCCCTTGACTACAATATTTTACTAGGAAGACCATGGGTTTACGCTATGGTTGTTGTGGTTTTGACATACTTTCGTATGATCTCTTTTCCTCATAAAGGCAGAATCACAGTAATTGGTCAACTCACCTTCTTCACCTCTAGTTCATAGGCAACTAGAAGCATTCTGTTAGTTCACAGACCTCCGCTATCTCTTCAGAACATTGAAGTAGGTCTCTTCAAATGTTATTCCCTAATGGGCACCTTTTCACTACCGTCACCATAAAAAACGATGGAAGTTGCAAAAGTTGAGACCTGTAACATGAAATCTTCGACTTCATCTAACTCATGGAATAATTCCAATAATTCCAAAGTTGATATGCGTAATGAAACCATGCTGCTAAGCCCAATTGGGCTCGCATAACTATCAATATTTTTGGCTTGTGCAGAAAATCCAAATCCATCATCACCAATTGTATGGGTTGATCATTCGTTATAATATGGTACTTCCTCTAATCCTTTTTCACGTACATTTTCTACTGATGAAGGAATCATCCAATCAATGATGATAGAAGAAGAAACATGGGCAGATTATCATCATCGATCCCATCTTCTAGATCACATAGAAGATATTCCAAATGAACTAAATCGCCCTTCAACCATTGATTTCATTTCGAATTCTATATCTATAAACACAGTCAATTCTGAACAAAACTTATCCAATATAAAAGAAACCATTTCTATTGATATTTCGACCAAACCTGGAATTGTAGAAAACATCCATGTTGCCAAATCTTGTTCTCCATCTAAACTTGAAACTTACTGTGCTCTTTTTCGTGAATTCCGCGATATATTTTCTTGGTCATATGAGGAAATGCCAGGTATTGATTCTAAGATAGTTGAACACGAGATTAAAATGTATCTTGATGTCAAGCCGGTACAATAACACCTCTGTCCTATTCATCTAAAAAAGGTTGATGCCATAAAAGCAGAAGTTGAAATTTTTTTGCATGATGGCTTCATATACCTTGTTCCTTTTACCGATTGGGTTTCCAATATCGTTTCTGTCATGAAGAAACAAGGAACAATATGAGTGTGTGTTGATTATAGGGATGTTAATCATGCTTGTCTAAAAGATAACTATCCCACTCCCTTTATCGACCAGATAATTGATGAATGTGCCGGATGTGAAATATTCTCATTTATGGATGGTTTTTCTAGCTATAATTAGATCAATATCTGCCTAGAAGACCAATCTAAAACTATCGATATTTGTCCTTGGGGCACATTCACATATAGGAAAGTCCCTTTTGGTTTGAAGAACACTGGGGAATCTTTTCAGAGGGTAATGAATTATGCCTTCCATGACATCAAACACATCGTTCAACCCTATCTAGATGACTTACCTGCTCATTTACGGAAACAGGTTGATCATTTGCAACATTTGAGTACAATATTTTTATGGTGTCAACACTACAAAATTCGGCTCAATCCACATAAATGCATGTTTTGTGTTGGTTCTAGTTTTTTTCTTGTTTTCGTAGTGTCCAAAGAAGGAATTTGACTCAACCCTTTGAAGGTTAAGGCAACTCTTGATCTGCCTCCACCTTCCAATTTACTTTAGTTACAGAGACTCCAAGGGAAGGCTAACTTTCTAAGGAGATTCATTCCCAACTATGCCGAAATGGCTAAAGGATTTACTTGTATTTTGAAAAAGGGAATTCCATTCCATTGGGACTAGGTTGCGCAAGCTTCCTTTGATGCTCTCAAAGATACCATGATCTGAGCGTCACTAATGTATTCCCCTAATTATCAGAATGACTATTTCCTGTATCTAGTCACTACAGATGCAACCATTGCTATGGTTTTAGTCTAAGAAGAAGATGGGATTGAACATCCGATCTATTATTTGAGTTGTAATCTCAATGATATAGAAGTTAAGTATTCTTATGTGGAGAAGATATCTTTGGATTTCGTTCAAGCTATACAGATATTTCACCATTATATCCTGCTCCGAAAGACCACTTTCATTTCAGATTTCAGCCCTATGACATACATCTTGTCACGTCAATTTTTGGGGGGAAATATTCAAAATGGATCGTCATTTTGCTGGAATTTGATTTGGAATTCATTAAATCCAAGTCAAAGAAAGCTCTGGTTTTTTTTGAGCTTCTTTGCGACCTTCCCTCTACTGCCATCGACTCAACAATGGAACCATCAATTCCGGATGAGTCTCTATTTCTGATCTCATCATCTAACCCATGGTATGGAGATATACTGATCTATCTCTGAACCCAAACTTTCCGGTCTGATACCTCTCGCTCACAACAACGAAGTATTCAATATCAAGCCAAAGATTATCTGATCATTGGTGACAGACTTCACCGTCACGGTATCGATACGATTCTTTGTAGGTGCCTGACACATGAGGAGGTTGAGAAAGTTTTAAATGATTGCCATTCTGGTGCTTGTGGTGGACATTTTTCTAGTTATGCTACCGCATAGAAAATTATCTGTGTTGGTTACTTTTGGCCTACCATATTTAACAATTACATTACTACTGTCAGAAGTTGTCATGAATGCAATATTTTTTACTGTAAGACTCGATTACCACCTGCACCACTACATTATGTCGTTTCCATTGGACCATTTGCAAAATTAGTTATTGATTTCATGACATGCAACCCTCACTCGGCTGAGGGGCATGGATATATTATTGTCTCCATTGACTATTTTATGAAATGGGCCGAGGTGATGCCTACATTAAACAACAGTGGTGCGATAGCTGCACTTTTTTCTTCAACCATGTCGTTGCAGAGTTTGGTGTACCACAAGATATAGTTACAAATCATGGTTTGAATTTTCACAATCACATGATGATTGAATTAACTACCATGTTAGGACTCTCACATGATAGTCTACTCCTTATTATCCACAGGCTAATGGACAAGTTGAAGCCATCAACAAAGTCCTTAAGTGAATGCTTCAACGAATGATATGAGTTCACAAATCAAACTGGAATTTGATCCTATACTCAGTTTTGTGGGCTTACCGGACCTCAGTAAGAAATGCAACTGGATTTACACCTTTCTAATTCGTGTATGGTCTTGAGGTAATTTTACCAATACAATGTGAGATTTCATCAAAACTCGGAATTGACTTGTTACTTGACACTTCTAATGAGGAAGCACATTTCTTAGAACTCATCCATCTAGATGAAACACATCGTGAAGCCACATTGGCCAACGAAGCACATAAGAAACAAATTAAGGTGAAATATGACCACAATTTCAAGCCTTTCATATTCTCAGAAGGAGACTTGGTCTTGATTTATGATCAGGAAGCTGATAAATTAGGAGAAGAAAAATTTGAACCACTATGGATGGGCTTCTACATTGTCAAGCGTGTTTTGGCAAAAGGAACTTACAAGTTGGTTGATTATGATGGAATTCCATTGTGAAATCCCAAAATGGGTTGTATCTTAAACATTACTATGCTTGAGTGTGCGTAGTAAAAACACTCTATATATGCTTTGATTACGTGTGTGTGTGTCACAGTGTGACTTTTGGAGATTTTATGTGGTTAGTAATCTGCTTTGGATTTGTTGCAGATGTCAGAACCTTTGGAACCATTTGTTGGTTATGCTAATGGTGCTAGTCGTAGTATGTAGAACCTATCCTCTGTACCATGGGCCATATTCACTCCAAGTGGCGAGTTAGTGACTTTTCAAGGGATTAGTATCAGTTGTTCTATGAACAATATCATTGAGCATAGCACATTGATCAAACTCCTCTCTGATTTCATTTCACTTGGCATTCATCGAATAATCATTAGTCTAGAATCACAACTTGTCATACTACAACTTATGAATGTTTATACCATCCAAAATCCAACTATTCATCATATATTCCCTAGAGTTCGTCTCTTGGAAAGACATTTTGATTACATTCAATATCAACACATTTCCAGAAACTTTAACAAATTGATTGATTCTTTAGCAAATTACATGTTAAACATACATTTATAACATATGTAAAGAGTAAATTTTCAATTCAAATCAATAGTTGAATAGGATTACATATAACCATAAAAAAACACTGAAAGTAAAATAGATAGATGTTCAAAGTTTTTACAAAAATCTGTGTCCAAGACATGTTAGTCATTTGACCTCAAAACCTCAAAATGCATACAATAAATAATCCTAAGTAGATCTAATGATGCTCATAATAATAGGTCACTTCCTGAGCTATAATGCGCAATAGTCTCATCCAACAGTTAGGTACACCAATGGTATGGTGTTGTAGTCTCATCAGTAACTCCTCGATCTAAACATCTGGTATACCGAGGGTTAACCCCTCTATATGATCCTACAACTCTACCAATGTCTCATATAAATATAAATCCTAGAGAAATTCTCTTCCGACATTTCTCCTTGTTGGTTCACCCACCTCCTATTGATGACCCATTGGTCGAATAGTGCTAACATCTATATACATGAGAAATTTTTTAGTTTAGTCTTGGAAACATAAAAAAACACAAATTCATGTAAAAACTCAAAAAATAAAAAATACATAGTCAAAAAAAATTACCTATAGCACCCCATTGAGAACCCATTGGTAATCTCAAATTTGGATCTCCATGAAAATCCATCCCTGCATATGCATGCTCCTCGATGACAATATGTTGTTGACGGAGCCAACTAAAAATTGTGGTAGAAAATGAGATTGGTGACTGACTATCATGTCTAGCCATGAACTCTACCCTTCTTTGCATCCATGGATCTCTAGGATGAGCTAAACTTAGTGTCACATGCTGAGGTTGCATCAATGGAATTCTCTCCAAACTAAAAGAAATCAAGATCGATCCATAGCTGAAATTTTTCATCTAAACACTTTTTACTTTATTCAGCTACTCTTTCATCAAAGAGAGTAATGCCTCACACCAATTGAACATAGTTGGCTCGAGACACTCGAGTCCATACTGCATGTATGATCTATTCAGAACTTGAAGTGTCATGCTACCTGCCAACTTTGCAATCATAAAGAGGATTGTTCGCAAGGGAAAATCACGAACATCCATGATGTTTATCTTTCCATCTTTGCTAGACTCTATACTTGGTCAACTAAATTGTCGAATGTAGTCCCTCACGGATTCACCCCCACGGGTAGAACTTGAAAGAGAAATGGGGGCACTACATCTCGATAATATTGTGAGAAAGTAAATATCATCAATCAATATAGGGAGCACTTTGTCCCCTATGTGAAAAATTTGTTCCACTGGACCCATGAATGAACCAAGAATTGTTCTAACTATTGCCTCATCCTAGATAACTTGAAATATTTTAGTAACCCACAATCCTTGAATACCTCAATAGTACCAGGATCATTTAGGGCAACCATATCCTATTATTCATGTTCTCTTTCATGCCATGTGATAGCCATTCTGATCCGATAAATGTGTGAAATCACACCATAAGCTTAGTTAGGATCCATTTCATGCAAAAAACTGAAGATATTTTCGGTAAGGATGATGAATCAAAATTCTAAACTGTGTCCAATGCACCCTTAGTCTATAGAAGTGCACTATAGAGCAAGTTCCCTTCTATTTGACTATTATGCAACACAGTTTTCGATGTATGATGGTGCGTTGATCCTAGGGCGTGGTATACTTACCCTAGGGACCCCAAAACCCTAAAAATTTTGCCTGAAATTGAAAAAAAATGACCTTAAATGAAAGAGAAGAGGTAGCTCTCCTACCTGGTCCTAATGACACAAAGAATGATCCACATAATCTCCCGCAATTAGTTGTTGAAGTTTGAGGTAAGAACTGGTTCAGAGCACAAAACTGAATGGTAAATGTCAAATGGTAAAATGACTTGGTAAATTCTTATTTTATGGTTATTTCGTGTTCATTAAATGAATAAACTATATTTTTTACCTTTTTTAACCAATGAAATAGGTATGTTTAATCCGTTTGGTGGTTCTTTGAGTAGGTTTACAACTGACATAGTAAATTTGACATGCATGATCGTAAAATGTACTTTTGACCATAGTGCATACGTTTATCTCTTTTTCGAGCTCTGTTAAACTGTTGGGACAGGAAAAGGTATGATTTCTCTTCAAAAAATGCTTCATTTATCATTCATCCTTATATGATTATCTCTTTCTATAGATTAAAATGAGGAAAATATCAGCTAAAGTTTGATGAAACTATTTGGTGATAGAATAGGAAAATTTAATATGAAAAACTGATTCTTTTCTATCTTTGTATGCAGAGATGCGAATTGGGCAAAAGATGTCCACTTGGCAGAACAACACGAGGCCATAAAAGGGAAAAGCTACATCGTCTTGAGTAGACAAGGAAGTGGAAGATCAGTTCGAACATTCTTATTTTATCATAGGATCATATTTTATATTGTGAAATCCTCAGGATCCCCTGATCCAAAGGATTCACTTTTATCCAGTTTCTATTTTATGTTATATATAGGGCCGAAATGCAATTAGATACAGTTCAAACCTTTGATAATCTGTAATTATTCTTTTTGGAAAATATACGTTGTTATATTAGTGACTCTGTCAGCTATTACTTGAAAGTAATGAAAGAAGTTTGTGTTTGATACATATTTGTATTCTAAGTTCTTATTAAGCAGAAGCTTCTGGCGACTCTGGGCCCAGTCATAAGAAGTTCCACTGCTCCTTTTTGTTATAGTTTTATATTTATTCTTTTTTATTGATTTAATATTTAGTTACTTCAGTTATCATGAAGGTTTGTGATATTGATTCATACTGTTATTCAATTAGATTCAGAGTGAAGCCATGAGATATACTTAAAGTAGTGCTTTGATTGGAATGATTGAATTCGTGTTGATAGCAGATTGTTGTTCATTTGAATAGATGTTATCATAGATCTTGAGAGATAAGACTGATTAACTTCTATAGATTGCAATATAGATCTTTTGCTATTTAGGAATCCTTTATCACTATTTGTTGTTCAATTACCGAATGTTGTTCAATTACCGATTGTTGAATGTTGTTCATTTACTATTGATGTTCAATTAGGAAATGTAGATTGATTTGGGTTGTTATAGATTAACAGTGTTGTTCAATGGTTACAGTTTCTTCACTTGATTGAGTGCGATTAGTATTAAGCTTATTTTAACGATTCTAAGTGTAATTCTTATTTGCATTCAGTTTCAATTTATTTCGGAACAAGTTGCATAGAATTGTAGAGTACGTTGAGATTATTTCTTCCATAGATAGTTCTTTTCAGAATTATGTGAATTGAATTAAAGAATTAACCTTTAGTGATTGCAACTATTCATCATTAGATAACCTCTAGATTCACTACACATACTGTGTTGGCAATCTTGAGATAAAAATACTTACCTTGGGTTGAAAACTAATGTAGGGATTAAGATTGTCTATAAAAATACATCTTAGTGAACCAACATTTTGGAGCCGTTTCCAGGGAGAGTGTTTCAAGTGATTGTTTTATTTCTTTGTTGTAGGAGAATTGGGTTTTAAAAATGGAAGGTAAGAACTTGTGTACCTAGCAAGTAAAGTGCTTGCTTACCTACCTGCTTTACAGCAAAACCTTAGAGGCTAAATAGGAATTTGTTTTTATGAATGACTAGAAATAAAAAGATAGAAAAAAGAGCAAAATCCTCCACCAAAACCCACAAAACCCAAAGGATCGGTTAAACTTAGGAGAATGAATTTTATAGATGAAATCATAAGAAGATCAGAGTCTCAAGCATCAGTAGGATCCCAAGCTATACCTGGAACAAGTTCTACTGCTATCCCTCAAGTAGCAAGCTCACCATCTGCAGCTCATGCTGAGATTGAAAGCCAAGTAGGAGGATTGGAATAGAGTTTTCAAGCTACAATAAGTTTACACTATGATCCTCTACAAGAGGGAAAATCCTGTAACTTAAGAGAAGGAAAAGGAGAAACTAGTGGGGCTACTAAAGCAGAACCACAACTATTTGAACAAGGATCTCCTGAGATTCCAGATCTAGGAAGTGTTGTAAAGCCAACTCGAGTTGCTATCTCTCTGCTTACTATAGAAGCACCCCTTGAAATCCCTGAATATTATTGGCATATCTTTGATCAAATTGTAGATCAGCCACCAAAAGGTCAAACCTCGGCATTAGAGCACCCCATAGTTGACTAGGTGGCCAATGCCCCTATGAAGTCTATTCCTCTGCAGAGCATCCCAACCTTCCATGGGATGATCACAAAGGATCATGATGCTTTCCTGTTTGAGTTTGATGTCCTCTGTAGAGGGTATGACTATACCACAGACCCCCAAAAGCTGAAACTATTCCCTTCCACTCTAAAAGGGGCAGCTTTGAGATGGTTCATGGGTCTAGGTGGGCAAACCATAAATTCTTGGGATGAAATGAAAACCTCCTTCCTTAAAAGACACCAGGACATTTGTAAACTTGGGAACTGAAAGATGATATTTTTAAGATGACTGCAAAAGATAATGAAACACTAGAAGAATATGTAGAATGATTTAATTATAATTTGCAGAGGTCTCCACACACTGCCCTACCAAAAGAAGTCCTAAGAGCTATCTTGATTAAAGGAATGAAAGCAAAATGGGTAGAAACTCTAAGCTTAATGGGAAAAGGATATATTTCTCAGGAAGATTATGATGAAATTATTCGTTTGTGTATCAGGTGTTCATGAGGAAGCACATGCATAGGAGCAGCTAACCAAGATCCCATGAGCAGAGGAAGCAAACCACATAGTGGAGGTGTAACACGGATGGAGAATGGTAACCTCCTAGAAGATTTTAAGATGGACATCTTGGGAACTCTTAAAACATAGCTGGATGTTATACAGGCTAAACAAAAACAGGCTTTAGCAGAAAAAAATTTGGCCATATTCTACCCACATTGTCGAAAGAAGCACAACCAATGAGAATTCCTATTAGACATGGTTCAGACGTGCGCCATATGTACCAAAGATCAAAAAAATGAACAATGTTCATCATTACCCAAGCTGAAATTAGTATTCAGAGAAGCAAAGGAAGAAATAGAACCAATATATCTGATGAACTAGTGTCGACAATGGCAAGCTAAACCTACAAGTATGTCATAAGACACATCTCAATTCTTTCCTTCCTCGTAGTTTAATCAATAGCAGAACCTTGGGGCAGCTTGGCAAGGCCAATCACCCTACCCAAATTGGTAGAACCAACCATTCCCTATGATATCCTGGCCAACAAAATATTTTCCAGGAAATGGATGGCCGAATTCTCCTTTTACTCTTGTTTGGCAAGGCAATCCCTATCAATCCTAGTGGCCTAATTCCACCTCTCAAAATCCGAACTGGTCTACAAATTGGTAGCAACCTCTAGGTACATATGGGGACAGGCCCTCAGCCTCGACCTGCACTGTCAGCTCCTTATACATTAGAACAGAATTGTCAACCTCTTCTACGGCCACAGTTACCAGCTTAGTCGAACCCAAATCCTAATAACAGACTAGTCCAGTTGGTATAGATTATTGAAAACCAAGAGCATGCGATTGAGCAGAAAGAATGTAATGAGCTCAGATTAAGGTCAGAATGTGTCATTACCCCTAAGGAAAATAGGGACCAACCTTCAATTGAAAATGTAACTCCACCTGTGCATATTCCATCACCTGTACATGTTCCACCACTTGTAAATAATATTGAATCAAAGCAAGGGGAAGAAAAAGATCAGCATGATGACCCTGAAAAAACTATAACCACTTCTCCTCCATTCCCCAAAAGGCTAATGATACTTGAACCGATTGCCTACCCTGATTTTGATCTTGTAGGGGAACTAAACAATTTGTGTATTAAGATTCCTCTCCTCCAGGCTATTCAAGACATTCCTAGCTATGCCAAAACAATCAAATAATTGTGTGTAAGGAAGCCTGTGAGGAAGGTAAAAACCTCACTCACTATCCATGTTGTAGGAATCTTATCCGTTTTACTCTTGGTTGAGGAAACTCCAATAAAGTACAAAGATCCTGGAAACCCCATAGTAACAGTTCAGATATATGGCCGCTCTTTTCCAAATACACTAGTTGACCTAGGAGCTACCATTAACATATTAACAACAAAAACGTGTCAAGCACTTGGCATTATAGCCTTAGAACCAACCACCACTTTATTATAACTTGCTAACTGATTGTTGGTAAGACCAGAAGGGATTTTACAAGATATCACATTTTTTGTTGACTCATGGGAATATCTAGTAGATTTATTGGTTATAAACCCAAGGAGTAGGTTGGATGGGAACCCTTTGATTTTGGGTTGACCTTGGTTGGCAACCACTAATGCATATATTAGCTACCGAGAAGGAAGCATGACTATTACAAAGGGGGATGATATAAAACATTTGGTGTTATATCCTCCTTGCAAGCCAAGTCTTCCCATTGTAAAAATATGAAAGCAGCCACCAGCATACCTGGAAGAGAGCATCCATTCACCAATCACAGTATCGGAGGCATTGGAATTTAAAGATAAAACTGAAGACGACGTTACCAAAATTTTATAAATAAGCCAGCTAATGTGAGTAATGTATAATGTCAGATGTTGAAAGCAATACTTGATAACGAATCCATGGAATATCCCCTAAAGGATACAGACGACCAGCATATTCAGATGAATTCTGTTCATAACAGAAAAGTAGTTGAGATCGAGCCAAGAAAATTTCTAAATATCAATGTTGATTTGGATAGTGAACAACAATAAAAGCTTATCCAGGTATTGCAGAAAAATAAAGGGGGTTTTTCCTAGGATTGTCTTGATATGAAAGGGATAGACCCACAACTATGTACACACCACATTTATATAGACAAGGATGTGTGACCCATCTTGCAGCCCCAATGGAGATTGAACCCACACCTCAAGGATATCATGAAAGAGGAATTGCAGAAGCTACTGGATGTAAACTTTATTTATCCTATCTCAGACAGTAAATGTGTCTCTCCATTAGTGGTCGTCCCTAAGAAAAATGGGAAGTGGCATATTTGTGTAGAATATCGAGAGCTAAACAATGCGACATAGAAATATCACTTGCACCTCCCATTCATTGATCAGGTCCTCGATAGATTGGCAGGGAAGCGATTCTTCTCCTTTTTAGACTACTTCAGTGGTTACAATCAAATTCAAATTTCCCCTGAAGACCAAGACAAAACAACATTCACCTGTCCCTGGGGCACATTCGCATACAAGGTATTACCATTTGGCTTGTGCAATGCCCCAGCCACATTTCAAAGCGATATACCAAGCATCTTTGCTGATCTAATAAATGAAGGACTGGAGGTATATATGGATGACTTTACTTCATATGGGGATGATTTTGATCAAGCATTGCAAATGCTAGAAAGGGTCTTAGAACGATGCATCACTACTAGGTTATGTTTAAGCAATGTCAAGTGTCGCATGATGATGACTGAGGACGTGATCCTGGGAAATTACATCTCTGCAACAGGAATATAGGTAGATCCAACAAAAATACAGGTAATTGTTTTATTGCCTACCCCTTGCACCCAAACAAAGGTACGTAGTTTCCTGGGATATTGTCAAGTAGTAAAAAGGGTCTTTTTCACCCTATTTACCCTACATTTAATTATCAATCCAGGTACGATTTTTTATCTCAAAGAGTGTACTCAGTTTGAGGTAGTCATTTGTCAAAGTAATGCTAGAAGTATAGTGCTTCTGCAAAAGTAACTAAATGCTGAAAACAAACTTCTAAATGTAATGGCAAGAACTGGAAATGCTTGTAACTAAATCATTCAATGAAGAAACTACAACACTTCATCAGTCAAGGGTTCAGTAATAATAACTCTTCCCTTTGTAAACTGATGCAATTGAAAAGAAATCAAAGAAAAGATCATCAACCTAGGAACTGGACACAATGGTCAATGTTCACTACAGTTTCAAGTCGTTCTATTCACACCAAAGCAATGATAATTCAAATAACAAAAAAAGGAACAACAACTAATCTATTTAACAAGATTGAACAACAAATCTTTAATCTTCAGAAATGGATGAGGCAGTAAGTGTAATCTACCGGAATTAAGTAACAATCTCTATCTCAGAAACCATTTAAATAGTAATCTGAAATGGATCAGCTAACTAAAGTAAAGTATTGAAATATTAAATAGCAACCTGAATCAAATATAAATGCACAACAAACCAAATCGAATATTACACACAACACTTCTATATTGAAAGGAACAATAATCTGAGTTTTACTATAACAGTTATTAATCACAGGTATGAAGAAACAACAATTGTGATCACAGTGGAACAGTGATCCCAAATGAACAACGATCACATTTGGTAGTAAACCGTAGACAAATACACAATAATACCGATTTATAAAGAGACAGTGCTCTTACTTTGTAATCGAACAACAATGGCAATCTGGAAGGAACAACAATGTTATATGATAATATCAATTTGTTAAAGGAAGGACAATGTGATATAAGTTTAGAATGAATAACATAACATTCCTGTTGCAGAGAATAACACTACTATTCAAATAGGAAGGAAATATAATAGATCCAATACATGAAATAATAAAGAACAACATATTACTGAACAAAGCGAATAAGGGAAATCAAACCACACACGAATCAAAAAATAATGGTACAGGAGCAAGCGATCCACTAGGGCCGAGCCCTTAACCTCCATGGATGCACTGCTTAAGATTTCTCCAGAATCAACGATGGAACAGCAACCATAATTTAGATATTAAGCATCAAAACAGAGTTACAGTAATCACTCTTTTAAAGAGAATCAATGATCAAAGTTTTAGTTACAATAGTAAATTTAATAAAAACAACAATAATCCATCTCTTGGGCTAACAATGTTGTCCCTACTTATAGCAGTCGAGCAGAGATATCAACAATACAGAGAATCGTTAAGGTAGCGATCCCTCAGGATCAAAGGATCCTGAGGGATTCGCCATGCTGTTAGCTCTTAGTTATATCCATGTTCTCTTGCACTGATTTGGCATCTACTCTTCCTTTTCCTAGCTTATACGCTCTAATTTGGATTGCCTCATTTGGATATGGTTCCCTATCAAAGGGACAATAGTTAATTTCGTCTTGTCTTTTCCTCTGGAATGGCGATCTTCCGTTTTTTTTTTTTTTTTTTTTTTTTTTCTGCATATGAAAATGGTAATTATTAGTCATTTTACATTGCACACAAATCTTCTAAACTTTATCATAATCTTTCACCACATGCTCATTTTATAATGCAAGGAAGTTATGAATTTAAGGAAAATATGACAAAATAAGTGGTAACTACATACCTTCTCTAGTGCTCAACACACCCTCCTGCTTACCCTTTTTCATGCCCTCATGAAAACATTGTAATTGACATGCAAAGCAGTGAGGGAATAGGCTAGAGAGGAGATCTCATGAGGTGGTCTACAACCATGATGGCTAGCTAGGAATTCAAAAAAATGTCCCGTCTGACCTTTAGGCATTTCATATAAGGATTGATATCCTAGCGCAGGGTGCCAAATAATTGGGCTTCTAAACCTAAAACCTAACCAAGATGGGCCTTCTCTCAAAATGAGGTCACCATAGATACCCAAGCAGTCAGCAGCTAGCTTAAAGTTCTCATAGTTGAATGGTTCTTGGTTTTGGATGTTTGGATTAGAAGTCTGGTATCGAAATTTGGCTACTGCTATGGAAAGGTCTTTGATAGTAAAGAAGTATTCTACCCATTACCGAATGATTGTTGTGTGGATAGGTCCCAATGCCTCAATCACTCCCTAAGTTCTCATTAGGCTCCTATGTTTATTCCATAATTGCTGTGGGTATCTAGGTTCACCTCTCACCCATAAATCTAATCCATTCTCCTGTCTTTGAAATACATTGTAGGCTTTAAGCCACTTTATTTGATTAACACCAAAAGAAATGAATGCCTACAGTTGGACATCACCCACAAAAGGGCTAGGGTTCTGATCTGTTTCTCCATATAATACAAGATTGTGAAAATAGAATTCACATAACAGTCGCTGAACTTTCACCCCGTAATGCTTGCAACAATTTGTGAAGTCATCAATGGTTTTTATCTCTACAGGTACTCCTACTTTGACAGCATTAATTTTCAATTGTAAATATCTTTCCATTAAAAACAAAGCATAGTTTCTAGCAGGTGCCCTACATGCTAGAACGTCAGTATACAAAGAGCATAAGGTATCCATTTATTTGATGACTATGTCTAGTTTATGCGTTACCTTTTTGACTCTTTCTTCTGCCTTTCGCCATCCTTCGAAGGCTTGGCTTTCGAATATGTTAACATTCCTCAACTGCTATTGTAAGTTCTCATATTTTTCTCGAGGGACAGTCTGTTCTGTAAGTTTCTCTATTGTTTGTTGGGCTTGTGCCAAATCCTTCGACAGAGTTATTGTCCTCGGGTCATTATACAACATAATAGTTGTAGGCAGGAGATCCACTTGGATATTCTTATCACAACCTCTCATCTTTACTGTCCGATTTTCCTTAGAGGATGGTGCCTCTATTTGAATTTCCTTGTCACAGGCCGATACGTTCTCTATTTGTACTTCGACATGGACAATAGCTAGATGTTGTTCCTTTCAAGTTTGAATGGTAGGTTGGACTTGAGTCCTCTTGATCTTTTTCTTAAGGGGTTTTGCCTGGGCGGTTGCATGCTTTGCCACAGTAGTCCCTTTTGATTTCTTCCTCATTTTCAAAACCCTTATCTGTTGTCGAAGTTGCTTAATTAAACTAGAAATGGCAATTCAATTGGAAATGATCACTAAAACACACTTGCGGCAATAACATTTAAAAAGCGAAATCAAATCC
This sequence comes from Pinus taeda, assembly GCA_000404065.3. Lineage (NCBI taxonomy): Eukaryota > Viridiplantae > Streptophyta > Pinopsida > Pinales > Pinaceae > Pinus > Pinus taeda. The sequence goes on along the minus strand of APFE030883976.1, from coordinate 58,184 downwards.
TTGCGTGAAAGAGATAACAACAAAGTCTATTTGAACAACAAAGCTAATTTACCAGAAATGAGTAGCAATACTAAATTAATGGAAATGAATAATATCAAAGCTAAATTAACAGCAATCTGTAATGAACAACAAAACCTTAGTCTAAGGAAATAAATGTAGCAATTGTATCCTACATGAATCAGATAACAACCTTTACTCTAAGGATAAATCAGACAACAAACGGAAATAGAATGGAAACTAATTAGAAATGAAATATAGAAGAGCACTTAAGATCAAATATAAATGTATAGTGAACCAAAATACACACGGCACACCTCAATAGTAATATGATCTTGGTGATCCAATCGTCAGTCTTAGCTATAAAGAATACGACTGTATTCTAGAATGGAACAACAACGTTCATAGATTCAACAATCGCAAGAAGATATAATTTCTAAGATGAATTCAGTAATACCAATGGTAAATTGTTACAACATAGACATTCTATAATTTAACAGCAACGGTATCCTGTAAAATTCAGTTATATCAGTACTTAAAGAAACAACAATGCGTTGCAGAGTTATGATGTCTCTGTCTCAGGAAATGATATCACTTAACAGATCAAACATAACAGGGTTGTGATGTAAAATAAAGCTGATGATTAAACCACGCATAAACCAAAAGTAATAGTACAGGAGCAAGCGTTCCTCTAGGGTCGGGCCCTTAGCCTCCAGGGGCACACCGCTTGAAGTTATTCCAGGATCAAAGATGGAATGGCAACCAGATTTATATTAAAATATCAAAGCAGAGTTACAGTGGATTACAACAAGAAATCTCTACATCTCTCAGCCAATATCCATTCTCTCTGCCATCCTCAATTCTGAATCTCTAATTCATCCTTAATTCTCCATCTAAATTCATCATCCCCATCTCTGATCTCTGTTTTCATTTAAATAGAGAGAGAGCAGAGAGCAGTTACAATAGAGATAATTACAACATGATTTCTATTACAAAATTGGATTGTTTCCAACCAATTGATCAACAAGAAGATATATTTCCATCCATCTTTCAACAAGAGCAAGGCGAATTTGGCTTTGTAGCTAAGATTTTGAAAACGGCCACACAGTAAATCTAAGAAAATCGTGCTCAAAGAACCTTGTGTTTCTCTCAATACAAGCCGAATTTTGGCAAACCATTCTTTGATAAAGTTAATTGGGTCTGTTTTGGACAAAACCCATGTTCCAGATTTTCCAGATTCTTCTTCATTTGCTCAAAATCTTAACCACAAAAATGTCACTTCTTATTCCAGCGAATTTCTGAGTTGGAATATTTAGTGATCAAATCTTCAATCTAGAAATTATCTTGGAGGCTAAAAATAATGAATAATGTTACAACCAATTTATTAAAAATATCATTGATAAAATCATGCATAGTCATCAATTTATTAAAAATAAAGGAGAAGAACTAATATTCATCCATAAGAGCATAAATCATTTATAAAATGGATTTATATAATAAATTATAATAAATAACATGATAAAGAAGAGTAAAAATGGATGAAATAAGTGTTAAAAATTGGTCGTATTCACGGCCCCACACTGCCCTTCATCCTGGAAGATTTTCATAACATCCCACAGTCTCACCTTTTTCAAAGTCCACACAGGTCCAGTGGCTGGCAGTCCCAAAACCTCTACGATTATATCGTTAGTGACTGCTATCTGTCTCCCTCTCACCATGGAATAATGTTCATGTAGGTTCTGTAGAAACTCAATTGCCACCGTCTCATTGGATTGTTGTAGACAGTTAAGATAAGTTATCCATACTGCCCTTGCTAGGATCTCTCGTTCAGCATCTGAGACCATCAACACTTGTGGCTCACTATGAATTGATCTTCCTCCCATGATTAGCACACTGTAAAAAAACATAGAGACGACAATGGAACAACAGGCTGTTCAAATTTTTAGCTCACTGTTAGCAAACACAGAGAAGATGAAGGAATAGCAAGATGTTCAAATTTTAAACTTTTTGCTAATTTTTGCAGAGCAAAACACGGAAATAACTTTGGGACCACAAGCCATGCATATTTGGAAACAAAATACCGTTAAGCTTTGCTATTCCTGAGTCATTAATTCTTCTAAATGATAAGCTGACATGTATGCCAGCGAATTATGGGGATCACCTACACCCCCCTGCAATATTATAGGCCGTCGTCGGCCATCAAATGAAGGAGTAGTGTGCTAAACTACCATAGTACAAAGTCATAAAGGAATAGCGTATACAGAAATGCCATGTTTACAACGATGAGATAATTTCCGAAATCGAGACGTATAATAGAATCGCTTAATAAATAAGGAAATGTTGTGATATGATGCGAGAATTGGAGGATAGGACAACTGACGTGCATAAAAGGTCCTATGCGGTCATTATCGACTTTTACCATCATAATTGATTTGTAATTAATTTTCATGTATCAAAGGTTCGTAAAGGTTATATACATAATCTCATTTCAACCATTGATAAAGATATAAGAAGATGGGTTTTATAATTACCATTGGTGTATAAGAAATATGACTTCAATACCATCAACAGAGCTCTATTGCCCACAGGTGTCCATAACCTTGACAGATTTTTTTATTTCACCCTTGGAACCATAATCCTTTGTGTATGCCTAGGAGAGTGTTGTGTAGTGTCAGAATGGAGGCCATTATGCTGGCTTGGTAACCAGATGAATCAAAATGCCATTCACCAAGAAAGAGTGAAAGGTGGGCAAGCTAGCTCGTGATGAGACCTCTTGTTACAAGGAATTTTTATTTTTCTAATGTGCCTCTTGGATCATGTCCCTGGTGTGGTGGCCATAGAGGGAATGCCACTTCACTTTATTCCTTATGATCATGGTATGCTGGCTCTTGATGAGACCCCCTATTCTTCATCTAACAAACCATGTTAGCAATCATATAAACATTTCTTTTTCTTCTTTTTCTTTTATATAGCACTTTTCCTATTTATATACAGAGGGTGGTTCAACACTCCTTAAGAGTAGGGATGGTGGAAGGAGTCTTAACATCTCAATAGAAAAATATAACCTTATTCTTATTCAATAATAATGATCAAAGAGAATTATGGGGATAGGAAGAACCATCATGATAAAAATAATCAATCATATCGGTGTTAGTAAGATAATGACAGCAAGGTGATCAATAGTTGTGTCCTTTCCTCTTTTCTCTTATCAATTCAAAGAAATTTCTTCTAAAGATAATGATTTTTATGTAATCTGTTGATTTTAGTATCCTCTAGTTTTTTTATTATTGCATAAATGTATAGCTATTCTTTAGATGACCATGATTCACAAAAATGATCTAAATGGTAGAACACACAAAAAAGAAGAAAATGCACTTCTAAAATGTTGTTCTCAATATAGAACAGCTACTGTACACAAAACCACAAGTAAAAGGAAAAACGTGCTCAAAACTGTTGTTCATTGATAGGAACAACAACTGTCCCTTAATTGGAACAACAAAGAAAACAAGCGCAAACAAGAAAATGCAAAAATTTTGTTCCTTTGGAAAGGAACAATAGAAAAATGAAAGTGTTGTTCCTTCGGAAAGGAACATCAGAAAAATGAAAGTGTTGTTCTTTTGAAAAGGAACAACAGAAAATGAAAGTATTGTTCCTTCGGAAAGGAATAATAGAAAACGAAAGTGTTGTTTCTTTGGAAAGGAACAACAAAAATGCAGAAGTGTTGTTCCTTCGGAAAGGAACAGCAAAAGGTAAAAGTGTTGTTCCTTCGGAAAGGAACAACAAAAGGTAAAAGTGTTGTTCCTTCGTAAAGGAACAGCAGAAATGCAGAAGTGCGGTTCCTTCGGAAAGGAACAACGAAAATGCAGAAATGTTGTTCCTTTGGAAAGGAACAGCAAAACGTGAAAGTGTTGTTCCTTCGGACAAGAATAGCAAAATGGCGGAAATGTTGTTCCTTCATAAAGGAACAATAGAATGCAAAAAGGGTGTTCCTTCGGAAAGGAACAACAAATGCGAAAATGTTGTTCCTTCGAAAAGGAACAGTAGAATGAAAAAGTGTTGTTCCTTGAAAAGGAACATAAAAATGGTGGAATTGTTGTTCCTTTGAAAATGAATAGCAGAAAAATGCAGAAGTCTTCTTCCTTCGAAAAGGAACAACAAAATGGTGGAAACGTTGTTCCATTCGAAAGGAACAGCAAAATGCAAAAGTTGCAGAAATGCAAAAATCTGTATAGAAAGTAATTTACACAAACAAAAGAATTATGTACAAAATTTAAAAGCAATAGAATCACTTAATGAACCAAAGGTGAGTAAAAGTTCTTTTCCTCAACCAGAATATGCATGTGGATTCTTCGCGGAGTTGTTCGTAGAAGGATTCCCAAGTAAGTGGTTTGCGGTACAGTCAAACTCGGTGGCCATTTGCCTTAAAGGTGTGTCTAGATCCGTCAATGATGGTTAGAGTAATGGTGCCATTATCATGTACCTTCTGGATTTGGTATGGTCCCAGCCAATGAGTTTGGAGTTTCCCCGAAAAATCCTGAAACTTGGAATTGTATAGGAGAACCCAGTCTCCTTTGCGAAAGACATTCTTTTTTATGAGGGGGTCGTGCCATTTGGCTCTCTGTTGTTGGATCAATGTGGTATGTTGAAGAGCGGAGAGCCTGATTTCATCCAGCTCATTAATCTGATGTAGTATATTAATCTAGGCGTTGTTTTAATCTAGACCGACTTCTTGTGTTGTTCTCAAGGTCTATATTTCGAATTCCATTGGAAAGATGGGTTCCTTTCCAAATACTAGCTGATATGGTGAATAACTAGTAGTGCTTCTCCATGTTATTTTGTAGATCCACAAGGCTTCCAACAATCTTGTAGCCCAATCGCATCTGTGTGACATAATGGTTTTTGTCAGTATTGCTTCTATTACCTTATTCGTGCTTTCTACTTGGCCATTTTCTTGTGGGTGGTATGGAGAGGTAATTTTATGTTGAATATGATAGATTTTTAGTGTTGCAACAATTTTATTACCAACAAACTGTGGTCCTCCATCCATGATTATGTCTCTTGGGAGGCCATATCCCACAAATATGTGGAACAAGAACTGAATGACGAAATCCTCTGTAGCTCTTGGAAATGCCTCTGCTTCAACCCATTTGGTGACACATTATGTTGCTACGAAAATATATGTTTTCTGATTTGACGATGGGTTGATTGGACCAACAAAATCGAGTGCCCAATTCTCGAATGGTTCAATGACTAGTTGTGGGTTTAGAGGCATTTCTTCGGATTGTCCAGGGCGTCTTGCTCTTTGACAACTATCACAAGCTTGAACAAATTTCTTTGCATCTTTGAATATTGTGGGACAATAATACCCTGTTTACCGAACTTTGTGGCCAATTCTAATGTGCATATCTTCTCCTGTATGAAATAGGTAGCCCCCAATCCATGAAAATCAGGTACTACACTGGACAATCTGCTTTCATTCATTTGGAGTCAGATGTTTCGGTGATTTTCCTACTGCTAAATAATTCACAACATTAGCATACCATGGTGTTTTGATCGTAACAATGAACAGTTCATCTGGAAATTGATCTTTGATTGTTGTTGCATCCACTGGTTTGGGCATTCATGAGAGAAAGTCAGCTACAGGGTTTTCTTTTCTAGGTCAGTCTTTTATTGTGATGTCAAATTCCTGCAATAAAATTAGCCATCTTGTTACTATACCATTTGTAATCAGTTTATTTGCTAAATATCTTATGGCAGAGTGATCTGTATATAAAACAACAAGATATCCAGTCATATAATGCCTAAATTTATTTACAGCATGTATTATAGCTAAAAATTATTTTTTAGTAACAGTATAGTTTAACTCAGTAGGAGACAAATTCTTGCTAATATAATAAATTGCATATGGTTTTTTGTCTTCTTCCTGCCCAAGGACTGCTCCAATAGTTGTGTCTAAAGCCTCTGATGAAATTTGAAATGGCAGGTCCCACTTTGAACCTCTGAGTACTGGGGCTGTTAACACAATCTTTTTCAGATCCTCAAAAGCACAGCCACATTTATCTGTCCAAACAAAGTCAGCATTCCTTGTTAATGCATATAGAGGTGCAAAAATGTAAGAAAAATGCTCTATAAATCTCCTATAATATCCAGAAAATCCAAGAAAATTGCGTACCTATGTTTGTGTGGTAGGATTAGGGATTAACAAAATTATTTGAATTTTGGCCAGATCTACCTATATTCCAGCTGTTGAGATATAATGACCTAGGATGAGCCCTTCAGTCACCATCATATAGCATTTTTCATGGCTCGGGTAGAGCCTAGTAGTGATACATCGTTGCAACACCTTTTCCAATGTATCTAGTGCTAGGTCGAAATCATCTCCGTATGGTGTGAAATCATCCATGTATACTTCGAGCCCTTCATTTATTAAATCTGAAAAGATGCTAAGGATAGCCCTTTGAAATGTGGCAAGGGCATTGCATAAGCCAAAGGGTAAAACTCTGTAGGAAAATGTTCCCCATGGATAGGTAAAAGTAGTTTTGTCTTGGTCTTTTGGGGCAATCTGAATCTGATTGTATCCACTGAAGCCATCCAAGAAAGAAAAGAATTTCTTTCCTACTAATGTATCTAATACTTGGTCAATGAATGGAAGGGGAAAGTGGTCTTTCTGGGTTGCTTTATTTAATTCTTTGTAATCTTCACAAATCCTCCACTCTCCATTCTTCTTTGGCACCACTTCAAGTGGAGAGACCCATTTGTTATCGGAGATAGGATAGATAAAGTCTACATCTAAAAGTTTTTGTAGTTCAACTTTCACAATGTATTTTAGATGAGAGTTGAGACTTCTTTGGGGTTGGTGAACAAGTCTTTCATCCTTTTCTATGTAAATGTGGTGTGTACATAATTGGGGATTGATTCCCTTCATGTCCAGATAATCCCATGCAAATGCTTCCTTTTATTTTCTCAGTAGTTGGATCAGCTTCTCTTCTTGTTCAAGAGTCAGGTTACTATTGATGTTTAAAGTTTTTCCTAGTTCAATCTCCATAGTTTTGATATTTGAAACAGAGGTAGTAGGTATTGCCTGATCATGAGTGTCTTTGAGAGGATCTTCTTCTAATTCATAATCAAATGCTGCCTCTATCATGTGACATTGTATGTGAGATTTGGATTCAGTTTGGTTAATAAAGTTGTTAATAACATCATCCTCTATTTCATCTTTGAAATCGAGGGCATCTTCTATAGTTAATGGGGATCTAATATTTTTGGTAAGGTATGATACAGGATGTTTGTTAGTTTTTATTATTGTGACTCTTAGCTAGACTCGAGGGTATAAGGTTAGATTCTTGATATTACTTCCTCTAGTTATGGTCATACTGCCGTGTCGGTAGCCAATGTAAGCATTAGCGGTTGCAAGCCAAGGTCTGCCTAAAATTAATGGATGTCCATCAAGTCAGTTTTTGGGGTTTATTATTAGAAAGTTAGTAGGATATTCCCAGGAATCAACAGATACCATGACATGATGTAGTGTACCTTCCGACCTAACCACCGATCGGTCAGCCAGTTCTAATAAAATGGAAGTTGGTTCTACTGATGTAATGCCCAGTTTTTAACAAGTGGTGGTTGTTAAGATATTAATTGCAGCTCCTAAATCAACTAAGGCATTTCAAAAAGGTTTGCCATTGATTTGTATTGTCACTATTGGATTTCGTGGGTCTTCATATTTGATGGGTGCCTATCTACCTGATAACAAGTTAGATAAGGTACCAACTACTTGGACTGTTGGGTTATTTGTTATTCTCCTCGGTTTTTTTATACATAGCTCTTTGATCGTATTTGCATATATTGGGATGCCTTGGATGGCTTGGAGGACTGGGATTTTATGTCCAGGTTCTTAAGTTCTCCCTGAATATCAAAATCAGGATTTTCTATAGGTCGTGGTATAATTAAGTCGTGTTATATTGCTGAGCATGATATTGTGAAGGCTAGAAAAAAGAAGCTAGATCGGGGAACATACCTGATTGTCATGGCTGCCATTGACGGCGTTGATTAAGTAGGTACACCAGTTCTGGTTCTTCTTCCGCTTCTTTGTATACTACTTTCAAACTAGGAAGTGAGGGACAACTTTCTGTAGAGTGGTCTTTAGTACAAATGGCGCAAACTTGAACCACATCTAATGGGCACTCTTTGTGGCTGTGTTTCTTCCTACATCCGGGACAGAATATTGCCAGATTTTGTTCTACCTCTGCTTGTTTCCATTTGGCTTGCATAATATCGAGTTGCGTTGTTAGAGTTCCCAATATATCAATTTTGAAATTTTCTAATAAATTTTCAATTTCAACGCGATGTTACTCCTTCTCCAGAGATCTTGTTTTCCCTTGTAAACCTATCATGTTCTGCTGGTTTTAGCCTTGTGCTTCCTCGTGAACTCTTGATATATAAATAAATAATGTTAGCAAAATCTTCTTGATAAATGTCTCGTTTTCCCATAATATTCAATGTTTTAATCCATTGTTCCTTCATACCTTTGTTTAATGTTGTTTTTAATACATTATCAGGTAAGGGTAATGATGCATAAGGTGATCTTTGAAGATTATACTGAAAATTTTCAACATATTCCTCTAGTGTTTCATTAGGTCTAGCTACCATATGAAATATTTCATCTTTTAACTCTCTAGATCTACAATAATCTGGATATTTCTTCAGGAAAGCACCTTTCATCTGTTCCCGGTCATTTATAACACCTCTACCCAGCCCCATAAACCATTGTGAATAAGCTCTTTTTAATGTAGAGGAAAATAGTTTTAGTTTTTGGGGATCGGTGATGGCGCCATATCCTCCGCACAGCACATCGAATTCAAAAAAAATTGCATCTGGATCTTCCGATGTTAGGCCATGAAATGTAGGGATATGCTGGAGAGGAATTGCCTTCATAGGTGCATTGACTACAGTATCTACAATGGGATATTGCAATGTGGAGGTTTCAGTGTTTGGCTAGTTCTAGGCCATTTGGTAAATATGTGCCAATAACCTTCAAGGATTTCTAGGAGGGTATTCTTAGGTTGGTTAGATAGAACAAGGATGGCCTTAACAGGAATGGCGTTAATAGCACTTCATTTATCTGGGATGATGAGAGTTCCTAATGTCTAGGGGGATTTTAGTTCTTCAGGTTCTTCAAATTCGTTATGAATGATTTTTTCCGCAGTTTCCTTATCCGGGCTGCTTAATGGCTGAATTACTCCAAGAGGAGATCTAGGTTCTTCAGTTTCCCCTGTTTCTCCTCTCCCTTCACGGAGATTACTAAGGTTCCCTTCTTGTAATGATTTTGGGCTAGAATTCTCAATTTCTTGAAAATCTTGCTCCTCAGTTTGGTTGTGCACCTAAGCAAAGGCTACAGATAGTGATCCTGTGGCCTGAAGGGAACTAGTAAGTTGTCTAGAATCAACTTTTCTACGTCCTACTGAAGGCTGCGATTATGCTTTTTTGAGGATTTCGTCTATAAAGGTCGATCGGCCAAGGGTCACCAGCCCCTTAGCTTTATCAGGCTTGGGTAGTGGTTTAGGATTCTTTTCAGGGTTTTTTTGCTTAGTCATGCACATAAATCAAATGTTGATTTCTACCCAAAACAACAACAAATCTACAGGAAAGCTGGTAGGGGAGCAGGGTTGTTACATGCTCTGTATGCAGGTTCTTACCTTCCGTTTTTAAAACCCAACTCTCTCCTAGAAGGTACTTACAATACTCTGAAAAGAAACAAATGGCTACACTCTTCCCCGGAAACAGCGCTAAAAATGTCAAGCAGTAAAAAGGGTCTTTTTCACCTCTATTTACCCTACATTTAATTATCAATCTAGGTACAATTTTTTATCTCAAAGAGTGTACTCAGTTTGAAGCGGTCATTTTTTTAGAGTAATGCTAGTAGTATAGTACCTCTGCAAAAGTAACTAAATGTTGAAAACAAACTTCTAAATGTAATGGCAAGAACTGGAAATGCCTGTAACTAAATCATTCAATGAAGAAACTACAACACTTCATCAGTCAAGCGTTTAGTAATAATAACTATTCCTTTTGTAAACCGATGCAATTGAAAAGCAATCAAATAAAAGATCATCACTACAGTTTTAGATCGTTCTATCCACACCAAAGCAATGATAATTCAAATAACAGAAAAAGGAACAATGACTAATCTATTTAACAAGATTGAACAGCAAATCTTTAATCTTCAGAAATGAATGAGGCAGTAAGTGTAATCTATAGGAATTAAGTAACAATCTCTATCTCAGAAACTATTTAAATAGTAAATGGAAATGGAACAACAAACTAAAGTAAAGTATTGAAATATTGAACAACAACTTGAATCAAATATAAATGCACAACGAACCAAATCGAATATTACACACAACTCTTCTATATTGAAAGAAATAGTAATATGAGATTTGGTATAACAGTTATTAATCACGGGTATGAAGAAACAACAATTGTGAGCACAGTCGAACAACAATCACATTTGGAAGTAAACCGTATACAAATACACAATAATACCGATTTATAAAGACACAGCGTACTCTGTAATCGAATAGCAATGGAAATCTAGAAGGAATAACAATGTTATATGATAAGATCAATTCGTTAAAGGAACGACAATGCGATATAAGTTTAGAATGAATAACATAACATTCCTATTGTAGAGAATAACATTACTATTCAAATAGGAAGGAAATATAATAGAGCCAATACATGAAATAACAAAGAACAACAAATTATTGAACAAAGCGAATAAGGGAAATCAAACCACACACAAATCGGAAAATAGTGGTACAGGAGCAAGTGATCCTCCAGGGCTGGGCCCTTAGCCTCCAAGGATGCACTGCTTAAGATTACTCTAGAATCAATGATGGAATAGCAACCGGAATTTATATATTAAGCATCAAAATAGAGTTACAGAAATCACTCTTTTAAAGAGATTCAATGATCAAACTTTTTGTTTCAATAGTAAATTTCATAAAAACAACAATAGTCCATCCCTTGGGCTAGCAATGTTGTCCCTACTTATAGTAGCCGAGCAGAGATATCAACGGTACATAGAATCGTTAAGGTAGCAATCCCTCAGGATCAAAGGATCTTGAGGGATTCGCCACACTGTTAGCTCTCAATTATCTCCTTGTTCTCTTGCACCGATTTGGTATCTCCTCTTCATTTTCCTGGCTTATACGCTCTAATTTGGATTTCCTCGTTCGGATACGGTTCCTTGTCAAAGAGACAACAGTTAATTTCGTCTTGTCTTTTCCTTTGGAATGGTGATCTTCCATTTTTCTCTTTTTCTGCATAGGAAAAGGGTAATTATTAGTCATTTTACATTTCACACAAATCTTCTAAACTTTATCGTAATATTTCACCACATGTTCATTTCATAATGCAAGGAAGTTATGAATTCAAGGAAAAGATGACAAAATAAGTGGTAATTATATACCTTCTCTAGTGTTGAACAGATATGCAGGTTATTATCGTAGGTTTATCAAGAATTTTTCAGAGATTGTAGCACCCTTATACTCTCTAACTGGAAATGTTGATTTTAGTTGGTTTGACAAGTGTGACATAGCTTTTGCAGGTTTAAAGAAACTAGTCTCAACAACACTAGTATTACGTGGACCAAACTGGGAGCTACCTTTCCACATCTCCGTAGATACATCAGATATAGCTATAGGTGTTGTCCTTGGCTAGGAGGAGGACACGAAACCTTATGCTATATAATATATTAGCAAAAATCTTACTCCTACAGAACTCAATTACACAGTGACAGAAAAATAATTCTTAGTTGTTATTTATGCAATAAACAAATTTAGACAATATATAACCAACTACCAAGTCTTTGTGTACACTGACGACTCTGCCATTCGGTATATAGCTAATAAACCAATCAAAAATGGTTGAGTAACATGGTAGATATTGCTTTTGCGGGAGTTCAACATTACTATCAAAGATCATCCAAGGAAGGAAAATCCAGTTGTTGATTTTCTATCTCAAATCTCGAAGGTTAATGATCCACTAGCGGTAGATGACCAATTTCTTGATGAACACCTATTTTCCATGGAAGTTAAGACACCATGGTACGCAGATGTGGAAAATTATGTGGCAGCATGGAAGCTACCTAAAAATTTAACGACAAGAGAAAGAAAATTGATTTTTCAATGCAACGCTCAATTCTCTTGGATAGGAGGATATATTTTTCATACAGAGGCCAACATGTGTATACCCATATGTATCCGTGAGGATGAGATCCATGACATTTTGAAGGCTTTCCATGACAAACCCTGTGGTGGAAATTTTGTAGACCGAAGGATAGGACATAAGGTATAAAAATTGGGCTATTATTGGCCTACTATTTTTAAGGATGCTAAAAAATGTGCCCAGGCCTATGATAGTTTCCAAAGGATGGGTTAGCCTGGTCAATCTGACGAAATGCTTATGCAACCACAATTAGTCATAGAACCCTTCAAGCATTGGACATTGGACTTCGTAGGTCCATTCCATGCGCCATCCAATCAGAAGTCCTACATATTGGTAGCCATGGATTATGTGACAAAATGGGTGGAAACAGTAGATTTACCAAGAGCCACAGAGGAAGCAGTGATTAACTTTCTTTTTGGGCTATTTTTGTAGTATGGATTACCATGAGAAGTGATCATAGATGGGAGAAAGAAATTCATAGGGCACAAGATTACTGCCACCCTCAGAAACCATCATACCACACACAAGCTCACTTCTTCGTATCACCCGCAAGCGAACGGGTAGGTTGAAAGCACCAATAAGGTTATAGAAGTGATTTTGACCAACACAGTCTCAACACACCGATGAGATTGGGCTGCTAGACTGCCAGAGGCCTTTTGGTCCTATCGTACGACTTGGAAGAATACTACTAGATATTCTCTGTACCAGCTTGTGTTCGGTAAAGAACCATTTTCTCCAATCGAATTTGAATAAAGACTGTAAGGACAGACCAAGAAGTGGGTCTAGATTTAACAGAAGCCCAGACCAAGCGTCTTCAGTAGATTAATGAACTAGATGAGGCTTGATTTCTTTCTTTGCAACAAACTCCAATAATATAGCAACAAAAGGCAAAATGGCATGACAGCCTTATCAAGAAGAAAACATTTCAAAATGTGGATTGGGAACTTCTATACAATTCCAGATTCCAGGACTTCATGGGCAAGTTGCAAGAAAGTTGGCTCGGCCCTCATGAGATTCAAGAAGTACATAACAATGGTACTTCTACCTTGACTACCATAGATGGACCTGGCCATTCCTTTAAGGTAAATGGGCATTGAATGCGCCTATATCATCAACTGCTTACCAAGGAGTCTCTCTGCGAGAAGGTACACGAGGACCCCTCCATGCAAATTCTAGCTGTAGGGAATGATAACCCAACAACTTTTTCTTTAAAAATTTGAAATTGCTTGAGAAATTGTAAATAATGTATATACTTTTGTAGTCATCACCATGTAAATATGATTTTTTTTTTTAGGAAGTTTCATTTTTCTCTTCTTTGTTTTTGTTGTTCAAACAATTGAATGTTTTTTGTTCAATTGATTGAACTTCACATCTTTTTCCTTTTTTGTAATCATTGTTTGTTTGTCGTTCAATTGATTGAACAACACATTTTTCTCTTTCACATCTCATTGTTCAAACAATGGAACCATTGTTGTTCAATTGATTGAACAACACATTTTTATTTTTTGTATTTTGTTGTTCAAACAATTGAACATTGTTTAGAGAAATTTCGGCGAAATCACATAAATAATAATTTGTCGACGCGTTTAGATACCTTCTCTAGTGTTGAACAGATATGCAGGTTATTATCGTAGGTTTATCAAGAATTTTTCAGAGATTGTAGCACCCTTATACTCTCTAACTAGAAATGTTGATTTTAGTTGGTCTGACAAGTGTGACATAGCTTTTGCAGGTTTAAAGAAACTAGTCTCAATAACACCAGTATTACGTGGACCAAACTGGGAGCTACCTTTCCACATCTCCATAGATGCATCAGATATAGCTATAGGTGTTGTCCTTGGCTAGGAGGAGGAAACGAAACCTTATGCTATATAATATATTAGCAAAAATCTTACTCCTTCAAAACTCAATTACACAGTGACAGAAAAATAATTCTTAGCTGTTATTTATGCAATAAACACATTTAGACAATATATAACCAACTACCAAGTCTTTTTGTACACTGATGACTCTGCCATTCAGTATATAGCTAATAAACCAATCACAAATGGTTGAGTAACATGGTAGATATTGCTTTTGCAGGAGTTCAACATTACTATCAAAGATCATCCAAGGAAGGAAAATCCAGTTGTTGATTTTCTATCTCAAATCCCGAAGGTTAATGATCCACTAGCGATAGATGACCAATTTCTTGATGAACACCTATTTTCCATGGTAGTTAAGACACCATGGTATGCAGATGTGGAAAATTATGTGGCATCGGGGAAGCTACCTAAAAATGTAACGACAAGAGAAAGAAAATTGATTGTTCAGCGCAACGCTCAATTCTCTTGGATAGGAGGATATATTTTTCATACAGAGGCCAACATGTGTATACCCATATGTATCCGTGAGGATGAGATCCATGAAATTTTGAAGGCTTGCCATGACAAACCCTGTGGGGGACATTTTGTAGACCGAAGGATAGGACATAAGGTATTAAAAATGGGCTATTATTGGCCTACTATTTTTAAGGATGCTAAAACATATGCCCAGGCCTATGATAGTTTCCGAAGGATGGGCTAGCCTGGTCAATCTGATGAAATTCTTATGCAACCACAATTAGTCATAGAACCCTTCAAGCATTGGACATTGGACTTCGTAGGTCCATTCCATGCGCCATCCAATCAGAAGTCCTACATATTGGTAGCCATGGATTATGTGACAAAATGGGTGGAAACAGTAGATTTACCAAGAGCCACAGAGGAAGCAGTGATTAAATTTCTTTTTGGGCTATTTGTGTAGTATGGATTACCATGAGAAGTGATCATAGATGGGAGAAAGAAATTCATAGGGCACAAGATTACTGCCACTTTCAGAAACCATCATATCACACACAGGCTCACTTCTTCGTATCACCCGCAAGTGAACGGGTAGGTCGAAAGCACCAATAAGGTTATAGAAGCGATTTTGACCAACATAGTCTCAACACACCGATGAGATTGGGCTGCTAGACTGCCAGAGGCCTTTTGGTCCTATCGTACGACTTGGAGGAATACTACTAGATATTCTCTGTACCAGCTTGTGTTCGGTAAAGAACCATTTTCTCCAATCGAATTCAAATAAAGACTGTAAGGACAGACCAAGAAGTGGGTCTAGATTTAATAGAAGCCCAGACCAAGCGTCTTCAGTAGATTAATGAACTAGATGAGGCTCAATTTCTTTCTTTGCAACGAACTCCAATAATATAGCAACAAAAGGCAAAATGGCATGACAGCCTTATCAAGAAGAAAACATTTTAAAATGGGGATTGGGAACTTCTATACAATTCCAGATTCCAGGACTTCATGGGCAAGTTGTAAGAAAGTTGGCTCGGCCCTCATGAGATTCAAGAAGTACATAACAATGGTACTTCTACCTTGACTACCATAGATGGATCCGGCCATTCCTTTAAGGTAAATGGGCATCAAATGCGCCTATATCATCAACTGCTTACCAGGGAGTCTCTCTGCGAGAAGGTACGCGAGGACCCCTCCATGCAAATTCTAGCTGTAGGGAATGATAACCCAACAACTTTTTCTTTAAAAATTTGAAATTGCTTGAGAAATTGTAAATAATGTATATACTTTTGTAGGCATCACCATATAAATATGAATTTTTTTTTTTAGGAAGTTTCATTTTTCTCTTCTTTGTTTTTGTTGTTCAAACAATTGAATGTTTGTCATTCAATTGATTGAACTTCACATTTTTTTCCTTTTTTGTAATCGTTGTTTGTTTGTCGTTCAATTGATTGAACAACACATTTTTATTTTTTGTATTTTTTTGTTCAAACAATTGAACATTGTTTAGAGAATTTTTGGCGAAATCACATAAATAATAATTTGTCTACGCGTTTCGACATAAATAATAATTTTCTGACTGCTCAGATCAGAACTCTGGTCCATTATCTGTTCGTGGTTCAGGCATTAGGATCTCGTTTAACTAGGTCTCCTCCCTGAAGTCCTGGGTTTTAAGTAGCCCTTCTGCGTTATGTCATGATCCAGGCTCAGATCTGGTGAAGGGAAACATCGATGGGAGCAGCGGTGGAGAAAATCAGTGCGAAAATCCGGTCTCCTCTGCCTCGATCGGCGATGGATTTAAGTCTTCGCCAGGTGAATGTGCTGATGGGCCAAGTGCTGCACAGTCCCAATCATTTTTGACAGGTCAGGACGTGTCTCCGCTTGTTTTAAACAGTGTTGATCGGGTTCGCATGGGTGTGGAGATCCCTGCTAGTCTGGTCGGCGAAGCTGTGGGTTTGATAGAGTGCGCTCCGATTAATTCTCAGCTGTTAATAACTGGTGGATCAGCGGAGTATGCTGTTGGCCCATTAACAAATGAAGGACTGGACGAGGGTGATATGGAACGATTTTGGATGATTGAGGAGATCCCAGGAGTTTCGCACCGCGTGGATTCCAGTTTGGAAGCATCGAATGAGCGGAGCCCTCGGGTTATTCCTGATGTCAGTTTCCTTGGACTTGATTCGAAAGATCATGGTAAGAGCAACCATGAAAGTGACTTGGTGGATGGCGACTTCGTTCTGTCAAGTAATGGAGACGTGAGCTGGGTTAAGAGTAATAATTCTGAGAATATTATTAAAAGTAAGGGCATTATAATTAATAAGAATATCATAATAAATAGACTTAATGATATTAGAGATGATAGTCACATTAATAGTGATTATGAGGGTAAGACAGCAAATTATAAGAATAATAATAAAAATAAGGATGGTAATAATAAAGTGATTGGTAATAAGGGTATCATAATAAATGGGCATAATGATATTATGGGTGATAGTTACTTTAATAGCTATTATGAGGGTAAGGCAGTAGATTATAAGGATAATAATATAGATAAAGAAGGTAATAATAAGGTAATTAATTATAATAGTTGTAATTTTAGTAAAGTTGGTAATAATGAAAAAATGGGTCTTGGTAATAAAGCTTTTAATAAGATTATTAACTTTAAAAGTAGTGATAAAAATAAAGGTAATTCTGTGAATATTTCGAGTCCTCACCCTCAGGGTAATAAGGTGTTGAATTTGTCCAGTTTCTCCTTTCCGCCTGAGATCTTTAGTCTTTTAGGAAAAGGTCTTAATTTTGCCTTAGCGCCCAGAAAATTCCTGGTCGAAAACATCATTTGTGATGTAGAATGTGGCATTAAGAACCTTCCTGATAAGATTAAAGACATGATCAGGCAAGATTGTGCCGTAGCCCTGAGGAGGGCTAAGCCTCCCCGTAGCAATATCAACAAGGCTGAGTTTGAGGCTCTGAAGACCTTGAACAAAAATCATGACGTCGTAGTCTTAAAAGCTGATAAAGGTGGGGATGCCATCATCCTAGATAGAAGTGATTACAGGAATAAGATGCTTGATCATATGTGTAATAGTGGGAGTTAAAAGAAGCTTTCGAAAAATCCTCTTAAAAAGGTTTCCAGAGCGGTCGCTCTTGCGATCAAGTCATGCAATGCCACTAATCCTCTATCCCAGAAGCTTATTGAGGGAAACCCCATCGCTCCTAGGATTTATGGCCTTCTGAAGGTCCATAAGGAAGGGGTCCCCCTGAGACCCATTGTCAACACCATAGGTGGTCCGACTTACCTCCTGGTCAAGTTCCATGCTATAAAGTTGAGGCCCTTGGTTGGTCATAATGAGTCCTTTGTCAAAGACTTGGCCTCTTTTATTGATGATCTTAAGAGAATTAAGCTTGAGCCCAAGGACATTCTGGTAAGTTTCGACATGATCTCTCTTTACACTTGTATTCCCATCAATGATGCCATGAGGGTGATTAATAAGCTCACCGACCCTGATACGGCTAAGTTGGTTGAGCTTTGCCTTACCTCCACCTTTTTTAGCTTCGAGGGAGAATTCTATGAGCAGACTTGTGGAGTTGCCATGGGTTCCCCCTTGTCCCCTGTCATCGCTAATCTCTGGCCTTGGCCTCCTCTCGTCTCTTACCGAAGCTTTGGAAAATATTTGTTGATGACACTGGTGTTGTCTGGTCTCATGGTCCTGATGAGCTGGATCGTTTCTTCAGTCATCTCAATAACCAGTCCGCCGCCATTAAATTCACAATGGAAAAATAAGACAATTGTTGTCTTCCGTTCTTGGATGTTCTCATCTCTAAGAAGGTGGATGGTTCCTTTTCTCATCAAGTGTTTAGAAAGAAGACGCATACTGGGCAATACTTGCATGCTTGTTCCCATCATTTCCCCACTCAGAAGTTAGGGGTTCTAAGCACACTTGCCACCCATGCTGTTAGAATTTATCATGAAGAGAGTTTGGAATTGGAGAAGGCTCATCTCCTAGATGTCTTTGTGAAGAATGGTTACAGTAGACACCTGGGTCAAAAAGCCTTTCTCAAGGCTAAGAAGGAGCCTTCGGTCCATAGAGATCCTAAAGATCGTGTCATGGGGGTTAACCTTCCTTACATCCAAGGGACCACTGATAGGATTGCGAGGATTCTGAGGAGGTACGATGTGCCCACGACTTTTAGGCCCCTCAATACTATCTGTGGCTCCCTCAGGTCGGTAAAAGATCCTATCGACCCTAAAGACATGAAGGGCGTCTATGTCATTTCTTATTCCTGTGGGACACCATATATTGGTGAGACGGGTCGCTCTATCAAGGAAAGGATTAGCGAGCATTCGGCTGACTTAAGGCATGGGAGAGCCAGGTCCTCAGCCCTGGCTGAACATGCTGAAAAGACTAAGCATCAGGTCTGTATTGAAGAGGCTCAAGTCATTGCTAAAGTTGCACAGTTTCACCATCGCAAATTTAGAGAAGCCCTTGAGATTGAGAAAAGGCCGAAGAATCTTAACAGGGATGATGGCTGGAAGATTAGCAGTTGCTGGGTCCCAGCCCTGTCTTCCTAGCCTCCGCTAGCCCTTTTATAAGGTCTCAAGGTTGATTCTGGGGTTGGTCCTTTTTCCCCCTTGGGTTTTTATAGTTTTTTGGATTTAGTTAGCTTTGAATTCTTAGTTATATTCTCATCCCTGAATCTTAGCTTACTAAAAAATATATTGAATTAATATATTTGTTCCCTTCTATTATCCTAAGTACTTAGCATTATTCGTATTATTCGCTATTAACATTATCTTTATTAAATTAATTCTCGAACCTTATTATATTATTTTTGGAATATTAATATTCAAGAAGTAATTTAATTAATTAATTCTTATTTCTTGTTTTCAATTATATATATATATAATTTCTATGAATATTATACTAATAATATTATCCTATAATATACTATTATAACGTTATATATACAATTAATAAATCTAGTCTAAATAAATTTTAAACTAGACTCTAGGATTATTTGAATCCATTCTATGGAACCTATTATTATAACTATTATATATATATAGTGGATAATAAACATTTAAAGTAATGGGATTATTTACCAACCATTGTAACATTCTAGTTATTATTTCTATTATATATTTAGTGTTTAAATAGTTTAATTTAAAGAGTTGTATATGATAAAAGATTGGATTCTATTTTTAAACTGGAATTAGTTTATTTTTACCCCCTCCTAATTATTTAAAAAAAAAATTTAATTATTTTACCTAATTACATAGGGGATTTTTAAATTTATTTGGATAATAAATTTAGAAAGTAAATATTAAATGAATTTAATTATTTAGTTAAATATGAATTATTAAAATATTATAAATTATTTTTATAGATTATATAATGATAAAATTAAAATAATTAATTAAATAAATACATAGATGAACCATTAGTATTATTTGGGATTGGTTCGTTACACGTATATATATATACATTTATTAAAAAACTATTAGATTTAGTGAAATAAACTAATGAATCGCTAGCTATTAAGAGTAATTTAATTATATAATTTACCTAATTTAACGATTTTCTAAGAATAGTAATAATTAAAAATATAGCTCATTTGACTAGGGTCATAAGGTCAAATTAGCTGTTGTAAATCTAGCCGTTGGTGTCTCTACGCAGACTATTTAACAAGCTAAGCTGGATCGGTTCTTCAACTTGTCCTGACGATGAACCACACTGGTTGGTTCGAAATGCGTCGACAAATTATTATTTATGTGATTTCGCCGAAAATTCTCTAAACAATGATTGAGTTCTAACTGAACTCATGCATGCAACAACTCAACTGACCCACAAAGAAAACATATTTCCTTCTGACAGCTACATGTGCCACATCTGTAGCTCAAACTGAAGTGCTCCATGAGAATAAGATAAAGTTTATAGTCTAAATATTATTATAAGCTAATAATATTTGACTTTCTATTTTTGATAGCCAGTCTAAAAATAGACTTTGATCACTCTTGCTGTGATCACTCCTGTTGTGATCACTCCTGCTGTGATCATCCCTATTGTGATCCAAAAATATAACTTGCGCCATAATTTTCCTGTGGGCCCACTTAGTGAAGGCGACTCTTTTCACTAAGCTCCATCATCTTGTTGTAATCTCAACAAAAATCAGGTTGATGCTTATGTATTTCAATGCCATTTGACTAATTGATTAGAGACATTATTTTATACTATGTGGATATTAGAGTTCTCTTGCTTGTTTTATTCATTGTTTCAAGTTCCATTTATAGTGATTTGAGCTAGAGTTGGAGCTTCCATGCAAGGAGAAGGGGAGGACTTGCTGCAGATTCTAGGTAGGCCTTTCTCCCATATTCTAATCTCTTTAAGGAAAACATTGATATTTTTTCCCCTATTGTTTCTAGATCGGGCTACTAGATCTAAGGAGTTATTTTATGTCTGCATAAGTGAATTTTCCACATAATAACTTGGTGACCATACTGCAGAGCGAGATTTCCCTTAGTGGTTTCCTTGGCCTAGTCACTTTTAACCTTTCAATGCAACCAGAAATGACTTGTTCATATAGTAATTGGCCTTAAGAAAACATAATTCTGATCTTGGTAGGGTTTTTTATGTCATATTTTGGTAAATTAGCCCCATTGCACTCTCTGTTATGAGAGAGAGCGATCCAACACAATCTCTCTTCTTTTTAAGTGTGATGGTTTTCATTGGTTCCCATTATGCACATGTGATGGTCCTACATAATGCAAAAAATTGCATTTCTTTACCTTGATCTCAGTTCTACTTTGATCGAGAAAGTTTTCTTGAGTCTCTAAATTTGTCTATGTCTTTGTAAAAGCCAATAGTGTGTTTAAATTTGAGGGTGATTGCCTTTTTTCACTACTCAAAGGTTTGTTTTAGTTTATTACCAATTTTTGAGTGTTTTTCTTGCATTTTTGCAAAACTTTCCCCCCTCGATCACTTGGAGGGGGGGGGGTGGGTGTGGGGAGCTAAATTGTATATGAGTGTTAATTACCGTTGAGTGTAATTTCATTTTGATGAGAGTTTGTTTGATTTTTTCTTTCTTCTTTTCAATTAGGATTTGTGAGCATTTGGCTTGATTATTGATTGGATAAAAAAAAATTCATATTACAGTTTGAGTCTATGTGAGTTCTTTTGGTCAATAATCTAGCTACATTTTTTTATTCATTACATTTGAAATTGAAAAGAAAAGAAAAGAAAATTTCCCTTTTTGCATTTCACATAGGATTTTTTTAATACATTGGAGTAATTGTATTAAAAGATTGTTGGGTGTTGGAGTTGTAGTTTAGCAAAATCCTTCAACATTTAATTGTCAAACTAGGGCTACATAATATTAGAGGCATAGTAGTGGAAATTCCAACATTAACGGTATAAACGTTCACAAAATCTATTCTTGTCTTCCCTAATTACATTTGCAGAATCAAAGAATTACAAAGAAAATAATGCCAAACTAATTCTGGTGTCAGAATCAAAAGAAAAATACTTTATAAAAACTCAATGCAAGGAACTACAAATCAACATAAACAATCATGATCAATGAAAGAAAGAAAAGCATATATCTTAGATTAAATGTCAGTGCAGTCATAGGGCGGAGCAATAATTACCCTATGAAGTGCATTGGCCTTTGTACAAGTTTTCCTTCCTGGTCTAAATCATCATTCGTGCACCCCAACAATGCTTCTATACTAGAACATAGTTCCTACACTGGAATGATATTCCTATACTAAAACCATGTTCCTGTACCGGAAGTTTGTTCTATTCCTGCACTGAATATTTTGACTTTCATCCAAGAATTATGGGTTCCTGTACCAGGGTACTCTGTTCCTATACTAGGGTATCGATTCCTGTACTGAAACAAAGATACATGTACTAAGAAATCAATATTCTTGTACTGAGGTTCCAAACCACTTACAAGAAATGTAAAGTATTCTAACTAGAAATTAACTTGCAAGGAAAAACAAAGCAGAGAAATAATTGCATATAATCAAAATACCCCTTATCTAATCATTCATTCGAAAGTGAAAAGTACTTCAAAAGTCAAAGGAAATCTCTACTGCAACAGAAATATTCTTCATGTGAAACTGATCATTTACTCTAAATACAATGAATCCTTTCTTTCCTAGATGACTGTTGTGAAATCAACTAGATCTACACTTTTTTTGAATAGAGGTTTCAGTTTAAAGGTTCCTTCACTAAATTCCAGTCTTAAACTGAAATATTCCCACAAGAAAATAAGCATAATCACAGATCCTCAGAATATGGACAACATTTCATTAATGCTCAGGGAGATAAAAATAAAATAACCCCAAGTTAAAGAAAACACACTTGCATACTAAGGAACAAAACACACTTGCATAAGAAGAATAAATCCATTTGTAGAAATAAATACACTGGCAGAAGCAACCCTCACTTTCATAAATAAAATACACTGGTGTGAGTAAACCAAAACACACCTTTTGCAGAAAGAAATCTTCTCATCAAAGGAAAGAAATTCTACTATAATCTTCAGTAAATGAACACACCCATAGCTTGACACCTCAGATCCAAGTCACGCAGTTTAAGAAGAAGGAAATTTTTTTTTAGCTATATAAAAGAAATGAAATACTTCTTGCTCTAACCCTACATACGAGAATACACCTAACATACCTTAGGAAAGAGGGAGAATGAGTTGGGTTGGCTGGGCCCTAGCCAACCAACTCATTTCCCTATTATGGGATCTGGAAAATCAACTACTGAAATAATGCATCACATAAAATATTTGAACAAGGAATCAGTAACTGGCATAGCTCCTTATATTAAACTCAGTAGTTTCAAATGTACATCATGTATTACTGGATCTAGCCCTGAATTATGGCGACACAGAAATTACAGTATGAGCCAAAATTTCACCAGAGTATCGCTACCTAGTTCTACTAGAAACCTTATTAACTATACATCATTCAGCTCATGGTTGCAATATAAATAAATAAAAAAGTATAATCTTAGGCTTCGACTATCTGACAAAAAGACTAAATTAGGGGTATTCAGTCGAAACCCTCACCTCCATATCTCATATTTTCCCAAACGCTCTGAGCCCAATAGAGTATTGTTGATCTTTTGGTGAGGGATGTGTGTGGATTTCCATACTGTAGTGGCCTTTCGCAGTAACTGCGTTGATGCTCCCAGCTTTTGTGAGTACAAGAACGCAGATGGTACAAAAATATTCCTGCAGCAACCCCATCTTACCCATCGATTAATACTTTCGCTCTATAAAAATACTTTAGCAAAGAAAACATGTAAGTTGCAAAGAAAAATAGGATATTTAATCTTTTTAATTAGTAATTAAGCTCATATAACCCTTAATAATGAAAATCATGAAGGTAGTGAAGGAATAAGTGCAAGGGTTGGAAGAAGTACAAGAATAAATAGGTTCCAAGGGTAAAACAAAGGGCTTAGGTAGTGTGTTTTGGGTAAAATGGAGGTTAAAAATAAGGCAATTTTGATGACCAACATCCTCCAATCCCCATTTCGTTGTGTGCTGTCACACAACCTTACCTTCTGCAAAAAACCAGCATGGATGGCTCCCTTTAATCCTAAATTTGAATATTCCCCATCTTCATTGTCCTTGAATTTTTATTGCAAGCCTTCTTGACTTGTTTCATCACTTTCCTAAGGCAAATATAGCACTTCAATGCTAGAAATTTCCATACCTTTTCTTGTCACTTCCTCTATCACACCTCTTCCATAAATTCTGCATTCCTGCTCTGCGCCATTGTGTTATGATCTTTCATAGCCTTGTTCAACACTTCAAGTCTATAAATTCATTGTTTCAATTCTTTGACTTGACTATGCATATAGAAAATAGGGTCTTCCCTATTGGTTTCTTCCTGTATGAGAATCCCTTCAGCAATTGACTCATGACAAGTACTAGTGTCATCAAGGGAAATCTCACATTGTTTTTCGAGACTCTGAGGAATAGTACCCTCAGTCTGATCCACTACTAGCTCTTTTCCTGCATTTGCACTATGTATATGAAATGTTTTCCTTTTCTTTACTTTCTTAATTAAGGTTTCCTGAGGAGTGTTATCTTCCTCTTCCACATAACTTGTACTAAACACAGAATGGAATGTGGCCTCTGCTAGAAGAGAGAGTTTATTTTTAATTGGTGAATTAGACTGGGGGTTATCTGTAGAGGGGGCATATTCCTCCGAATCATAAATGTTTATTGGATAAGTTGATACAGGATGGCCTCCTTTTGAGTTTGCACCTCTTTTCTTCATAGAGCTCTTGGTCAGTCTCCTTGATGGGTCAAGGGTTTAGTTATAGGTTCCTGTTCTTTCTTAAGCACCGGCTTCTTGGATTGGGTTTTCTTTGCTTTAGTCTTCAAGGCCTTACTAGTTTGCGGGGTTAATGACTTCCTTTTTCAATTGGGCTTCTCCTTAGTAACTTTTCCATTCTTCCTTGACTTCTTCATTGTACCCTCTACTTGAAATTCTATCAGAAACTCCTCCCAAGTTGTCTCCTTTCCCTCTAACTCTTTTTAATTAGAATTGCAATTAAACCATAATGACATAGTTTACACCCAACGTGACTTTCTCGACTCTTCTCTAAAATTTTCAACAAGAAATAGGGGAGGTTGATAAGCTTACCCAATTCGAAATGAAGTATCAACTGAATATGGTATAGGAAGGTTAATGAATACCTCCCCTCGCATGTGAGGAATTTATGCAAGATGTACAATAGATGTTGAAATATGGCAAAAAGAATATTCCAATTTAATTTGTCCTTGAATTAAATTATGAATTAAATCGAATTTAGTCTTAACAGCTACTTGGAAATAATTAATTAATTTATTTGAAATCAATTAATTGGAGAAATGCAAGTTAGAAGTCTTTCTGAAGTCATGCAAGAGTTATCCCTTAAATTAAGAAGATAAGATTGAGTTATATTTGATTTGTAATCAGTTAAATCAGTTTACCGAGTAAGTCCAATTAAATTAGTTCCAAATAGTTTGAGGAACTAATAGTGAGTTAATAGTTAGTTGATGTATTAATGCACTCAACTAGTGCTACTCCAGTTAACTGAAGATTCCCTCATCAGAAACCCATGCATGTCTATTTTGAGAAAGACCCAGTTGAGATTAAAGTTCAAGGACAATCTCCTATCATTTGCATGTGTTTTCTCATGGAGAAAACTCATGCATGCAGTCAAGGATTTATCCTTGAAGATTATGTAGCTTTGAAGGCTTGGATTTCCACTTGGTAATAGGCAAATCATCCACAAGGAAAAACGCAAGGAAATAGGAGCTTGGAGGGTAGAGAGGAAGGCTGGAGAGAAGCCAAGATTGCCTTTGAGCATCTATGAGGATTGTACTGAGAGTTGGCTAGCTATGAGAGATAAGGCTTTGTATAATTCCTATGTATTTCCACCATGTATGATAATACAATTGTGTGGGGTTTTTAGCTGAGGCTTTCCCCAAAGTATTTTCACGTGTATTGTGCCATTGATTCCTCTTCTTTTGGTTATATTGTTCAGATCGATCTTTAAGCTTCCTCAAATTGATAGTAGAAGTAGGTTATAGTATTCTGCTTTAATTTATATTGCATTACTAGGTTAACCTACCATCATATTTTTTACAATATATGCTTCCACTTTTCTACCATCACATTCCTTTACAATCCAACATTCCAGTCCACCTTTTGATTTTTGTCAATCACAAGCCAATGCCAAGCCCCTTTCTCAAGCTTTTCATTTTTAAACCATTTCTCTCCCATAGCTGCTAACCCCGTAGTTTGTGAGATGGACTATTCAGTCACCTCGAATTCCAAGGACCCTACTCTAGTTGTGCTTGTTGAAAATAGAAACAAGAAATGATAAAAATAGAATCCAGAAATTCCAATTTTAATTTGTCCTTGAATTAAAATTGTGAATTTAGTCTCACCAGCTGCTTGGAAATAATTAATTAATTCATTATGGATTAATTAGTTGGAGAAATTTCGAGTTAAAGTCTTTCTATAGTCATGCAAGAGTTATCCCTTAAATTAAGGAGATTATCCCTTAATTAAGGAGATAAGATTGAGTTATATTTGAGTTGTAATTATTTAGCTCAGTTTACTGAGTTAAGTCCAGTTAAATTAGTACCAAACCATTTGAGAAACTAATTGTGAGTTATCAGTCAGTTGATGCATGCATGCACTCAACCAGTGTACTCCAAATATCTGAAGATTCCCTCATCAGAAACTCATGCATGTCTATTCTGAGAAAGACCCAGTTGAGCTAAATGTCAAGGATAGTGTACTATTAGTTGCATCTGTTTTCCTATAAAGGGAACTCATGCATGCAGAAGAAATAAGGTGCCTTGAGGATTGCGCAGTTCTGACAGTGTGTGAGAGCAGTGTTACATTGGGTGAAGGATATCATCCCAAAGATAACTGCGCAAGGAAATAGGAGGCTTGGAGGGCAGAGGAGAAGGTTTGTGAGAAGCTTGTTTGCCTGTGAGCATCGAGGAGGATTGTACTGAGAGCTAGCTAGCTATGAGAGCTAAGGCTTTGTATAATTCTGATGTATTTCCACCTTGTATGATAATACAGATAGTGGGGTTTTTAGCTTAGGCTTTCCCTCGAGTATTTTTTGTGTTTCATGTGCACTGATTCTTCTTATTATGGTTATATGTGTTCAGCTCTGATTCAACTCGATCTTTAAGCGTCCTCAAATTGATAGTAGAAGTAGATTATAGTATTTTTCCTTGATTGACATTGCATTATCGGGTTAATCTATAGTCATATTTTCTACATAGATCTCAAAGGTAGATTTGTAGAGAATTTGCAGGAAATTCTACATGGTATCCGATCTGAGTTTATCAGAGCTGTGAACATTATACGGAGAAGAGAATTAGAAGTTAGAAGTTTGGGGTTGCAGGTGCAAATCGAATTCATATCATACTTAAAAAAAAAATATCGAGATGGGACATTATGCGACTAATTTCCCATCGAAGAAGTCTAAGAAGAGATCCTTAGAAGGATTGGAAGGTGAGGCATTAGCCTCTCAGTTCGAAATAGACTTTACCCTCATCACATGCATGGTGTCATCAATGATGGTTTGTGGTTGGTATCTTGACAGTGGAGCCTCATTCCACATGACCGACGATAAAAGTTTATTCAGTGCCTTGGAGGAGAAAGACCTCAAGATGCGCATACATATGGGTGACGATGAAAGGTTTAGTGTTTCAGGAGTGGGCACGGTTGCTTTTAAGAGGGAGAATGGAGCTTATATCGCCTTGATAGATGTGAAGTATGTGCCTGGACTGAAGAAGAACTTGGTATTGGTCGCGATGTTGGAGGACAATGGCTACGATGTTGTCTTTAGTAATGGAAATATTTTCCTTAGACACGTCACCACGAGACAGGTGAAACAGATCAGTTCACGAGTCAAGAACCTATATGCTTTTGAGGTTCAATATGCATGAAAAGCCTTGAGGAGCAAGGAAAATGTTAGAGACTTGGTGGTTGAGAGGAAGAGTACATTAGCTCTCAACACGCAATCCTAGAAGAAGTCTCAGACAATTGTGGAGGAGTCACAATTAGAGTCAGCAGAGGGATCACATGCATCCATACCTCTAGGTGTGAGGTGGGGCGATGTGAAGTGAGAGTCCCAAGAAGGCTAAAATAGGGGTAGGATCCTTGAGGTACCCAGCCTCTTTAATTAGACCTTACTATGGGAGACCCGACAAGGAGTAGCAGGACTGGCTGAGTGGGTAGAGACAGATGTAGATGGAGCAGCAGAGGGAGCTTTAGCATCAGAGGGTGTTTCTAGCCCAATAGGAAGGTCAGTTGGGAGCTCAGTTACTTGCTTCTTAGTAACTGAGTTGCAGTGCAACAGTGGGAAGCACGATGCAAAGTGATGAGAGGAGGTGCAGTGCGGATGCAATGCTGGGAGAAAGGACTGACAACAACATGGATGTAGTGGGATTGATGCAGTCATAGATCAAAGTGATAGACGCTAGAGAAGTCAAATACTGAAGAGTGAAGAGAAGGATTGACAACAGTGCAGAAAGGCAGAGTCAGCTGAAGCACAAAGTTTTTAGTTGATAGAGGCAATAGCAGTCAGAAACTTGGATGATAGATGCATCATATTGATTCAGGTTGGATTGTTTTTTTTTTTTTTTTTGGAGTTGTTGGAGCAACAACACTAGAGAGAAGTGTTGCATGCAAAAAATTCCAAAGGTTCAGGATCGGGATTGAGTTGAATTCTTTCTTGTTGAGAGGGAGTGTTGAAAATAGCAACAAGAAATGACAAAAATAAAATGCAGAAATTCCATATTTAATTTGTCCTTGAATTAAAATTTTGAATTAAAATTCGAATTTAGTCTCACTAGCTGCTTGGAAATAGTTAATTAATTCATTGTGGATTAATTAGTTGGAGAAATTTGAGTTAGAAGTCTTTCTGAAGTCATGCAAGAGTTATCCCTTAAATTAAGGAGATTATCCCTTAATTAAGGAGATAATATTGAGTTATATTTGAGTTGTAATTAGTTAGCTCAATTTACTGAGTTAAGTTTAGTTAAATTAGCTCCAAACCATTTGAGAAACTAATTGTGAGTTATTAGTTGGTTGATGCATGCATGCACTCAACCAGTGTACTCCAGATAACTCAAGATTCACTCATCAGAAACTCATGCATGTCTATTCTAAGAAAGACACGGTTAAGCTAAATGTCAAGGACAATGTACTATCAGTTGCATGTGTTTTCCTATAAAGGAAACTCATGCATGCGAAAGGAATAAGGTTCCTTGAGGATTGCACAACTCTGACAGTGTGAGTAGTGTTACACTGGGTGAAGGAGATTATCCTAGAGGTAACTGCGCAAGGAAATAGGAGGCTTGGAGGGCAGAGGAGAAGGTTTGTGAGAAGCCTTCTTTTCCTATGCGCATCCAGGAGGATTGTACTGAGAGATGGCTAGATGTGAGAGCTAAGGCTTTGTATAATTTTGATGTATTTCCACCTTGTATGATAATATAGATAGTGGGGTTTTTAGCTGAGGCTTTTCCTTGAGTACTTTCTGTGTTTCATGTGCATTGATTCTTCTTCTTATGATTATATGTGTTCAGCTCTGATTCAGCTTGATGTTTAAGCTTCCACAAATTGATAGTAGAAGTAGATTATATTATTTTTCCTTGATTGACATTACATTATCAAGTTAATCTACAATCAGATTTTCTACATAGATCTCAGAAGTAGATTTGTAGAGAATTTGTAGGAAATTCTATAGTGCTCCCATTGAAAGTGCGAGAAAATTCGAGCACGACAACTGAGTCCTAACCATCGAATTTGAGTAGGAAGGGGAGAAATATTGATTCCTATAACAAAGATAAATTGTCCTTGTACTCGACTGTCTGCTCCAGCTCCTTTATGAACCAAGGCTCTATTCGAATAGGTGCCATAACTATGCTCAAAATTACACTGGTTCCTTTACCACTCTGAAGAGTATCAAAAAAGAAATTTCGGAATATGTCTAAGGGAGTTCAAGATTACCAAATTAACTGCATGTTCCTATATCAGCGCTCTTCATTGATCATGCCTTCATTATGAAAAATTCAATATTGAAAAGGCTGCAAATGCAGCATGATCCCAACGTACATAGGGTAATGATGATTGGTAAAGGTGCTGGTCACAGGAAAGATTTTGTTATGAAAACAACATAAGGTATCATATGGCATCATGTTGATCATTAATTATTGACAGGCTCAAGGGTGAATGTTAGATCATGAAAATATTTTGCACATATCTCGAATCACGTCACGATTTCGCATAGGGTTATACAATACTTAAATTAAGGTAATATTTAATATCTAAAATGCCTTTGTACTTTACAAATGTCTTTCCTATCAAGTAAGGGTAATACAAAATTTTAATCAAATATAGAAAACATCATTGCATGTTATGATTCAAAATAATGCATCCATTTATGCCTACAACAAGGTTCCTATACCGAACAGAATCCCTGTCCCTAGACCACTTTTCGTTCTGAGCATGCGTTCCTATACTGGGAATGCATTCCTGGACTACAACACGCGTTCTTGTACCAAGGAGTCTTGTGATTCCTGCACTAAAATACTCGTTCTTGCACTTAGGAATATCATTGTTCCTATACTGAAATACATATTCATGTACTCAGAAGTGCACAAAAGTGCGTATTCATGCACCAAGAATTCTGAGGTCCCTACACTTAGATACACATTCTTGCACTAGGGAGCATTGTTGTTCCGGTACTCAAAAGTGTTGCAGCATATCTAAAAAAGGTCTCTAATAAAAATGTTATATACAGGCTGAATCTGAAAAGTTTGCAAAGTTTCAAAGGAGTTTTGTTCGCCATCTCCAGGTATTATCATGCTTTTTCTGATCTGATCCATGAATTCTTTAATATTTCATCAAATATTGCAATCACATTCATGAGGGAAGAAAGAAGCGGGATAGGGGTGAATTTTTAGAATGGGAAGAAAATAATCAAGGATTTCAACAGTGAGACCAATCCAAGAGGGACATAAGGAGAAGGGATAGGGACAAATTTTCAGGGAAAAGAGGGAAAAAAAGAAATCGGATAGGGAAAATTTCTTTTGAAGAAGGGATGGTCAATCTCAATAGGAAAAAAAAGAAGAATTGTAGAGGGAAATTTGCATAAAAGGAATGAAAAGAAAGGCATAGTTTCACCTCAAATTCTACCAAATAGTGTTGAACCAAAATAACTATAGCAAGAATTGAGTGTTTCTTGTATAATATTTTCCGTGTCAGTTGTCCTGAACTTGGATAAGGACTTGATTCTTAATCATTATTATGCACAAAGAAACTTAAAAACCTACTTCTTCTTGGTGACAGTTAACATATATGAAGATCAAGTAACATTCCCATTTCATTAAAAATCAATCCTCTTGCCAGCATGCTAGTTTTCAGGCTGATCCTTCTCTGATCATGTCAATAAACTGATTTTCACAACCACAGGCAATATATATATATATTATATATATATATAATATATATATATATATATTATATATATATATATATATATATATTATTATATATATTATTATATTATATATATTTATATATATATATATATTATTTGTCATTTTTTTGGGATTTCCTTTTTGTTTTATTTTGTTTCTGGAAAAGGAAGAATTAGATTTGCAATAGTTTGGCACAACCACCTACCCTCTTTATTTCAGATTATTGTTGTACTTGCTACATAAAATCTTCCTTTGTGAGGGGCTGAAAATACACTTTAATTCTATGCCCGTTCACAAGGAATAATAGTTCTTGCCCATCAATAGTTTTAACTTCTATTGCCCCAATTTCATAAACTTTAATTACTTCATAGGTCCCATCTAGCACGTATGGAATTTTCCTTTAATTAAATTTAGAGTCATAAAGGAGTACCCAATCACCTGGTTGGAACTACTTCTTTCTGATCAACTTGTCATGCCACTTCCTACGTTGTTGTTGCACTAACACATTCTGTTGAACAACATCTGTTTGGAATTCATCCAAATCATTTAATTGCAATAGATGTTGTTGTTGTGCTTTTGAGAGGTCTAACCCCATTTGGACTCTAGTTCAAAAAGTTTTTATCTGGGACTCAATTGGAAAAAGGGCTTGTTTCCCGTATACCAGCTCATATGGTGTATGCCACGCACTGTTCATCCAGGTGGTTCGATAAGCCCATAAGGCTTCAGGCAACCTGCTGGCCCAATCCTTTCTATGCAGATTTACTATCTTGGTAAGGATGGATTGGATCACCTTGTTGGTAGACTCTGCCTGGCCATTTGCTTGTGAGTGATACAGTGTAGATTTCCTGTGCTGAATTTTATATTGATCCATAACACCCTGAACCAGATTAGAAACAAATTGTTGTCCATTATCAATAACAATCTCTCTAAGAACACCAAATCTAGTAAAAATTTCATTAAACAAAAATTCAACAACTTTTTCAATAGCGAAAGAAACAACTTTAGCCTTCACCCATTTTGTAACAAAACCTGCACAAACCAAGATATGTTTTTTATTCAAATACGTTGGATTTATAGGTCCTACAAAATCAATAGCCCATTTTTCAAAGGGCTCAATCATAACATGAGGACATAAATGCATTTCATTGGCTTGGACAAGATGACCCTTCGTTGACAGCTATCACCTCGCTTGACATATTGTTTGGCATCCTTAAATAAGGAAGACAAAAAATAGCCAACTCGTAAAATCTTATATGTAGTTCTCTTGTCAGCGAAATGGCCCCCACAAAGTTCATCATGGGAAAATATTCAGAATGTCAAACACTTCTTCCTGTCTTACACTTTTATGAATAATGAGCTCTTGTCCAGTGTAATAGAGGTCCCCTTGGAACCAAGAATATGAAGCAATTTTCGGTATGATATTCCGCTTTTCACGAGTGAATAAGTGAGGTGGTGTTTTTCAAGTGACTGAATAATTATCTATGCCATCAAACAACAGGGATTTTGTTGACACAACAAAAAGATGTGCATTAGGGAAATCATCATCAACATGAATTACTTCACTAGAATTATTGAATCTAGAAAGATAATCAGCTACAACATTAGATTTTCCTGGTCTATCAATAATAGTAACATTAAATTACTGTAACAAAAGTAACCACTTGGTCACTCTACTATTAGTCAATGGTTTATTCATCAAATATTTTATAGCAAAATGGTCAGTATGTACAATGTTAAAAAGTGTGCAACAAGAAATGCTAAAAATAGAAAATGCCAAAAATAGCACTATTATAAATAGCAGTTCGGTCATTGGAGGTGTTGGTAACAATGGGTGAAAAGTGAAAGTGCTAAAAATAGAATTTTAGGATCCCTTCTTATTTTAGTCAGTCCCTGGGCTAAACATAGGAAGTAAAATTCAAATTTGATATCAACAACAGTTTGAAAATTAATTAATTAATTCATCTTGAGTTAATTAGTTAAGGAAAATCAAACTTGAGGTCTATGTGAGGACATGCAACAGTTTCTCCATTTTTGAGGAATTTAACCTTCAGTTAAAGAGATAAGGATGAGTTGTAATATTGAGTTGTAATCAGTTGACTTAGTTTAACTTAGTAAAGTCCAGTTAGATTAATTTAGCAATTTGTTAAATTAATGAGAGTTCAGTCAGTTAATGCTTGCATGCATGTAACTACTGTATTCCAAATAACTGAGAGTTCACTCATGGATAACTCATGCATGTCAATTTAGTCAGAGACCCAGTTGAGATCAGATGGAGGGATAGTGTACTATCAGTTGCTAGGATATTCCTTGGTGAATATTCCTTGCATGGAAAAGGAATATTATTCCTTATGGATTGCGCAGCTGGACTTGAGGTTATAGTGAGTGTGATGAGGTCAATTCACACATGTGATATCATTGGACCCCAATCAAAACTACGCAAGGAAATAGGAGGCTTGGAGGGTTTGAGGCAGACATATTCTATGTCTATTGAGTTTGTGAGCTATATTGTTTGATTATAGAGAGAGCAGGATAGCTTGAGAGCTGATTCTTTTTGTAACTTGAACAAGATTTCCACTTGTATGATAATATAGAGTTGGGGTTTTAGGCTAGTGCTTTCCCCAGTGATATATATTCTATGTTATGCTTGATTACTTCTCATTCTTAGTTATATCTGTTCATGCTTGATGTTTCTCATGTTTGATTAAGCTTCCACTAAATTGTTTGTAGAAGTAGATCAAGTGTTTTTCTTTAGTACATTGCATTATCGGGTGATCTACAGTGGCAATTTCTACTTGGTATCAAAGC
The DNA here is from genome assembly GCA_000404065.3 of Pinus taeda. Taxonomy (NCBI): domain Eukaryota; kingdom Viridiplantae; phylum Streptophyta; class Pinopsida; order Pinales; family Pinaceae; genus Pinus; species Pinus taeda. Next base: position 23,820 of record APFE030883976.1, on the reverse strand, counting down.
AAAGGTGATCAAGGCAGAACAGTATACAAGCAGGAGATGCACAAAGTTTGGTTTCTGAATATTGAATTGAGTTCTTATCACATATATTTCACCGATGGTGTTCAGTGGTTTAAGACTCGAATATGCCCTTGATGGCAGTTCGAATTATATAGCCTGGAAGGATCGCATGGGGGCAGTATTGGAGATAACGGTCTCAAGGACTTCATTGACCAAGAAGTCCAAAAGCTGACTGATGCTACTCAACTGGCAGAATGGAAAAAGTGTGTTGCTAGAGCAATGAGAATCCTCCTGGAGGGAGTTCAAGATCACATTGTCTCGAGCCTCCATGGGAAGGAGACTCCGTTTTCAATGTGGAAAACATTGAAAGATCTTTATCAGAATAGCAGCGATCAGAGGAAGCTCGTACTGAAGGAAAACTTTGAAAGATCAAGTGTGAAAAGGGCAACACAATCTCTACGTTCCTAAACAAGCTCACCACCTGCAAGGATGAGCTTGAAAGTGTAGGGGTTGTGACTAGTGATGACGACATGGTGAGTCTAGCACTCCTCGGTGTTCCTAAGAGCTGGCATAGCTACCAGGACTCGGTTAATGGAAGAGAGAAACTGCCAGATTGGGAACGACTTTGGTCGGACCTAATGTAGGAGGAGATAAGGTGGAGCACTAGGGATGGATATTCATCAAAACAAGATGATGAAGAAAATCTAGCTTTAGCTAGTAACACTAAGAAAGGGAAAGGGAAGGTGTCCCAATCCAAATCTTCTCATGGTGGGAAGAAGGTTGACAAGTCGAAGGTGTGATGCTTTCACTGTCATGAAGTGGGCCATTATGCTATGAATTGTCCACATAATAAATCCAAGAAGGGTTCCTCAAAGGGATCTGATGGTGATGCACTAGCTTCACAATTTGAGTTGGATTTCTCACTTATCGCATGCATGGTTCCATCCATGGTGGGATTTGTTTGGTACCTAGACAGTGGAGCTTCTTTCCACATGTCAGGTGACAAGAATCTTTTCAATACATTGGAGGAGAAGGATCTCCAGATGCATATCGAGATGGGCAATGATGGAAAATAATGTGTCTTAGGTGAAGGTACAATTGTGTTTTAGAGGGAGCATGGTGCTCCTCTCACCCTATCTGCTATTTAATATGTACCAGGTTTGAAAAATAATCTTGTGTCTATTGCTATGCTAGAAGATAAAGGCTATGATGTAGTCTTTAGTAAAGAAAAAGTGTTCTTGAGGCATATCAGCACCCGACAGACCAAGCGAATAGGGATTCAAGTAAATAATCTCTACAAATTGGAGGTGGATGACTGTGTTGCATTGAGTTCCAAAGCAGAGGTGGTGCAAAGCTAAGATGTTGGTTAGCTATTGCATAGAAGACTGGGCCACTTGCATCACAAGGCCTTGAAGATCATGTAGCAAATTTCTACCAGCTTACCCAAGGGAAAACTGGAGCAAACAGATACATGTAAAGGATGCACCCTGGGTAAGTATGCGAAAGCTTCCTTTCAGGATCAAGATAATAGAGCTGGGGCAATCCTCAAGTGAGTTCACTTAGATGTATGTGGTGCTAAGCAAAGGTACTATGTTATTTTTATTGATGATTTTTCTCGTAGATGTTGGATCTACTTTATGCAAAAGAAGGATCAGACCTTCTTGAGGTTTTGTGATTTTAAAGCCTCAGCAGAGAAAGAAACTGGGAAGAAAATAAAAGCCTTGCGTAGCGACAATGGTGGAGAGTATGTTTCCCAGCAATTTAAAGACTTATGTGTTGTAGAAGGAATTAAACGGGAACTGACGACACCTCATAACCCACAACAGAATGGGGTGGCCAAAAGGAAGAACATATCTATTGTGGGAGAAGCACGAGTGATGTTGCATGACCAAAGCCTACCACTTCATCTGTGGGCTGAGGCATGCAATACAACAATGTATATTCAGAACAAAAGTCCTCATCGTATTTTTGGGATGAAGACACCTATGGAGACTTTTTCAAGGAAGTGACTAGATGTGAGTTACTTCTGCATCTTTGGATCACCAGTTTTCTGTCATGTGACCAAAGATGCTCAGAAGAAGCTAGACCCAACAGCCGAGTTGGGGATACTTGTGGGGTACACAGATACACCCCACAACTATCGTGTGTTTTTCCTGCCAGTTAGATGATCGTAGTGTGTAGGGATCTAAAGTTCGACAAGTAGAGAGCCATGCGAGTGTCACTTGAGAGGGAGCTCAAGTTGCATGGTGATGAGGAACTTTTAGTTCCAGAGGAGGAGCCTCTTGATGATGTGGATCAGCCACATGCAGAGGATCCAGTAGTGGAGACCACCACTACTGGAGAGTCTTCCAGAGACAGGCGGAAACGCTCGTGAGAAGCTGACAGATTGATGTAGGATGCGAGAGAGAATGTGTGGCAGCCATCCTCTTAGCACAGATAGAGGAGATCTTTTGAGAGATACACTGGCTACATGACCCTCGTTGAGGAGTGTGTAGCGACTGAACCTTCTTCTTTTCAGGAGGCAGTGCAGCAACCAGTCTAGGTTGACAGTAGAAGAGTATGATTCTATCATGTGGAGTAGTGTGTGGGATGTTGTCCCTAGACCTGCGGACAAGTCAGTGGTTAGTTCCTAGATGGCTTTACAAGGTAAAGCAGGTAGCTAATGGCAGTGTTGAGAAACACAAGGCAAGGTTTGTTTCTTGAGGTTTCTCACAGGTTGAGGGGATCGACTACGATGAGACCTTTTCTCCCGTAGCAAGGTACTCATCTATCATATCGATGCTAGCTCTATCAACTCAGATGAGTTGGAAGATCCATCAGATGGATGTGAAGATGACATTCCTTAATGGGAAGATTGAGGAAGAGGTATACATTGAACAACCCGAAGGATTTGAGACCTTCGATCATGAGTCACATGTTTGCTAACTCAAGTGAGCACTGTATGGGCTGAAGCAAGCACCCCGTGCTTGGTATACCAGGATCAACAACTATTTCACCGAGTTGAGCTTCACCAAGAGTGAAGTAGATGCGAACCTATACCACATCATGGTAGATGGTAAGCCATTGATTATTGTACTTTATGTCGATGATCTGATTTTGACAGGTGATGACTAGCTGATACAGTCTTGCAAGGAGGACCTCGTAAGAGAGTTCGAGATGAAGGACATGGGCCTCATGCACTACTTTCTAGACATGGAAGTGTGGCAGAAATATGGGGAAGTATTTGTGTCTTAGGAAAGTATGCCAATGATATACTCAGGTGCTTTCACATGGAAAAGTGCAAGCCCATGTGTTAGTGTCAGTCTTTACATCCCTCCGTCAGAGATCATTTCTCTTTATTGCATTTCATTTTTAGGTGTCTCGCTTGCTTCACTCAGTTGCATTCCGGTAGGGGCATGCCATAATCTGATGGAAGGGTCTGGTCATTCATTACCTCTCATGCCTTGCACTGTTGGCTTAGGTCTATTCATCGAAATCAAGTTTTGAGTCACTTACAGTCCTGTTTTAGTCTTTTGATCAGCAAGAGTCCTTTCAGTCACTAGGTCTAGGGTTAGTTGATTTGGTCTTCAACAATGTCCAATAATGCCAATAGGCCAGAGGGAGGTTTTTAATGAGTTTTCATTTCAATTATTTTCATCATCATACTGCTAGACTATGACTTTTCTTCAAAACTCTTTTTTGAAGAAAATTCGTCATTCCGTTTTGTAATAAATTGCCATAATTTTCAAAAGTTTTTCAGTTGTTGAATTCTTCATGCGCATCCCTGGTCTCCTTTGCCAAATTCTATGTCATCTATCCTTGCAAAAAAATTTCAAAGAGTCTCATCATTCCAGTCAAAAATCAAAAGAATCAACCAAAAACAGAGCTTTAAATAAAGTGTGAAAAAGTGCCAATGCCAAACATTACAAAAATGGGTTTTGAAGAAACAAAAATCAAATCCATGTCTTTATAAAGACATTTCCATGAGAATCAATGTCATTTGTGTGCCAGCAACCAAGTGGAAGCAATTCAAAGCAAGTTTTGTGAAATTGAGTGAAATTGGAGGCAACTTGGTCGGCGCGGCGCATAGAGCAGGTAGCGTGGTGCATTGGGGAGGCGCGGTGCACTGTGAGTGAACGCACAGTGTAAATTTACACAGGCGCGGCACACTGGGATGGCGCAACACATTGGGTATGCAGTGCGGTGCATATAGTCCAAAGCCTGAAACTGCCTAAACTTTCTCCAATTGCCAAGAACTTACACGGATTTGACAGGTACAGTTTTCTTCTTAGTGTTTCATCCAATTTTGTGATGTGGGTTATGGATGGTAATGGTTGAAACAAAACATCGAACCCTCCCTCTACAGTAACTCAAGAAGACTTGCTGTTACGGTTTTCAAGATCATTACTTTGCTACCAAGCTCACTCCTCCATTCCATTTTTCCCTTCTTTCCCTCATTCTCTTCTCCCTTATTCCATTTTCTCCTTGATTTTATTCTTCCCTATCCCCAAAAAACTAGTAAACCCCTATCCCCAATTCCCTTCCACACATTTCCAAAAACCCCAAACCCTACCCTATACATCAAATCCCTCAAAACCCTCCTACATTTCCCTAATCCCTATAGTCCCAATAGTCCCTAATCCCTTACTATTTCCCCCCCTTCCTAATAGTCCCTTGTTGCATTTTTTCCCCTTGGTGGCGGAGTTCAACCACATCATAAAAGAGCAGTCCAACACAGTTTTTTCACCAACATCTTTTTCTCCAAGGCAGTTTGTACAGTAGCAGTTATGTCATCTGGTCATTCATCTGATTATGAAGTAGAGACCCAAAGTGACTCACCCATGGAGGGACATGCACCCTGGAGGCCTCATAAAGGTGGCAGACATGTTAGAGAAGAACCGACCACCCTTACAGAATTACAGGCCTGTCCTCTTGCCGTCTCTTGTTTTCAGTTTCAGTCATGCTATGAATTTTGCGAGAAGGTTGCTACTGTTCAAGTCCATCAGGAGTTGGCTCGCTTAATTTTATTACATTTACATGGTGATCGAGTGACTTTGGCTGATGTCACTTTCACACTTACCCCAGATTCTATCTCATTGGCAACCGGCATACCTAACATTGGAGAACCATGGAACAAGAGGCAAAAGATTGACCGGCAACATTATGAGCCATATATTAAACCTGGTTTCCTGAGGCAACTAAAGAGAGTGTTCCCTTTCCGATATCTCAAAGATGAATATGCTCCATTAATGATATTAATCATGAAGTATTTCAGTTGTGAAGGTTGCTTCTCCTGACTATATGCTTATCACATCAGGTTGCTCATGCATTTCACCAGGTACGGATGATGAACATCCCATATTTTATATGTCGAAACATAGAGAGGATGACTGCCCTTGTGCAACACAAGACCCATGAGTAGCAGTTCAACAGTATTTGCCATTTTTCTCTCATCAAGATTTTGATGGTTCATCAGCTTGGATTATAGGGTATCACTTGGGATGATTTCATCTCTCGTGACTTTTTCAGAGCTTCATAGGGACCTTCAGAGGTTGGGCATGAGACTGGTGGACCTTATCATCAACGAGAAGGCCATGATCCACACACTGCTACTATACCAGTATTCATTACATATCAGAAGGGCACGAGGCAGTTATTTGCAACAGCAAAGTGAGTGTTATCTCCACCCGGGGTCGAAGGGGCCTCACTTCCGACATCAGCACCATAGGTACAAGACAAAGGCAAAAGGCAAATGTAGGATGAGGGGCCTTTAGGCGAGCAAGAGACTGATTTCATTCTCATTCAGGATGATGTTACATACATGAGCTCACAAAATGCACATCTTAGAGAGATCATCCAGGAGCAGCAGACAGAGATCACAGCCTTGTCCCTTGACTTGGAGAGGGCTAAGTGGACTATGAAATACTTGGAGCAGAGGAACAAACAGCTCGAATATCAGCAGGCAATCATGGAGTTGCAAAACATCCGCGAGAATCGCCAAGCTGCCCAAAGGCGAAGGATTGAGCTCACTTCATTGGAGCAAGAGATTAATGATGATCGGGAGTCTTGGCTCGAGAGAATCAACATCCACCTGGAGAGGCTGTTGGAGAAGGCCGATAGGGACAAAGAATTGTTGAGACACGTGTCTTTCCATTATAGGGCACGCAATATGAGTTCCAAGGCATGAATAAGGAGTCTCAAGGTGAAATTGAAAATATAAACTGAAGAGGAACAAATTGCACTGAAAAACAGGTTTTGCTTCCCTATGCACTGCGCCACGTGGCGCTCGCTTTTGCTAAAGGGCTCCAAATGGCAAAAACTTTATATTTTTGGATTTGGTATGCAAAATCATGACTACTGGTGTATGGCCAAGAACTTTGGGCAATTTTTGAGTCCACAAGAGGTCAAAAACACTCAAAAAATGATGTCACTACCCCTATTCTGACACACAAGAAGTAGTCTTGGGAGATTGAAGTTTTGGAGGGGAAAATGGACACCAAATTGCAAAATTCCACTTGGGTGGGAAAGTAGATAGGTAGGGCATTCCAACAAGATATCTTGGGCTCACTTTGGACTTTAGGAAGTGCCTCAAATTCAGCTCCAAAGTGGCACAATGCATAGAGGATTTGGCGCGGCGCATAGAGGATTTTTGCCCAATTTTTCACCTTCCAGCTCAGAAATTCGGCCGGTTTGACTAGTTTTTCTTTGTGATATAATTTGTGACCTATCTTGATGTAATTGAAGGATCATGATGTAATATTGGCATATTTTTACTTGTTCTAGAGGATTCATTAATTAAAAAGTGAAAATTTAATGAATGAATCAGTTTCCTACCTTATAGAGGCAAGTTGTTTGATTTCCTAGATTTTAGTGCTTTGTTTAGAATTGGTTGAAACAGCTCCTAGAATGATGAGCTCGACCCCTAGAGGCATGGGAGTGGGTTAGGATGGTCTATATCATGTATCTTCTGATTCATTTTCAGGGTTGGACACTTGGGATTGCTTGGCACATCATTGTACATTCTATCTCTGCATTTTTGGCTAAGGAAAGGCCAGGGTTTTGCAGCACTTGTTGGGATCCATGTGGCTCTATGTTTTGATGGTGTGTTTCTCTATGTACTTGTAAGTTCATTGATGTTTATGTGTATAATTTTCCCTTCTCTTTACTTCTGAAATTAAACAAATGAGTGATTAAGGTAGAATCCACTGGACTGTTGTGCTCTGCTTTGAAGTTTGTTTAATTTTTAATGTTTTCATTTGTTTGAGGAGGACCCTTGAGACCCTCTTGCCCTCCTTGGCTCCTCACTGGTCTGATCCATCCATTTATTCATTTGAAAGCATCAAAACAATTGCCTTCCTTGCCCCAATCAGAACTCTGCAAAAACTGTGCCTCATCCCCGGACCCAAATTTGCCTCTCCCATTTTCCGACTCAAAACCCCCAAAACCTCAAATGCAAATCCTTGTACTTCATACCTAGCATAAAATAAGTTTTATTTCAGTCATCTCAAGCCCATTTGATTATTTTTCGCTCAGATTGACCCGGAGAGAGCCCTCTCCTGTGCTCGTATGGACTACGAGGCTGAGCATGGTTTGATGTGGACCTAGAATCTTACCTTTCCAGCCTGAGGTAAATCTAGGCTCTAACACCATGCAGACTCCTCTAGTTGGGAACTGGAGGAAGGAGGATGCTACTTCAAGTGAGGTAGTAGCTGCAACTATTTATCGGCAGCTTGTGGGTTCACTTATGTATCTGGTGAACACACAACCTGCCTTATGCTTTGCGGTGAACGAGTTGAGTCAAGCTATGGTTCAGCCTACCAAGCTGTTCTGGAAGGCAGCGAAGCATGTGTTGAGATATCTCATAGGCACTACACAGTACAAATTATGGTACAGACAGATAGAGGGAGTAAAGCTGCAAGGCTTCATGGATGCAGATTTAGTAGGTAGTCCATCAGACCGGAAGAGCACTTCTGGAGGAATCTTCAACCTTGGTTCAGCTGCAGTTTCTTGGTATAACAAGAAACAGAGATCAGTTGCACTTAGCTCAGTAGAGGCTAAATACATGACTACGAGTCAAGCAGAATGTGAGGCCATTTGGATGCGGAAGGTTCTAGTGGGATTGTTTGGTCAGATAATGGATCTTACAGTGATATACTGTGATAATCAGAGTTTCATAAAAATCTTTGAGAATCTAGTGTTTCATGACAGGTCCAGGCATATAGATATCTGTTACCATCATCTACGGGATTGTGTGGTCAAGAGGATCATGATGTTGCAGTATGTTTCGACCGAGGAGCAGGATGCAGATATTTTGACAAAGGCATTGTCAAAATTCAAGTTCGATTTCCACAGAGACAGGATTGGGGTTGTTGATAATCCCTTTCTTATTGAGAGGGAGTGTTGAAAAGTGTGCAACAAGAAATGCTAAAAATAGAACTGCTATAAATAGCCCAGCTATAAATAACAGTTCATCCATTAGAGGTTTAGCAACAATGGGTGAAAAGTGAAAGTGCTAAAAATAGATTTTCTAAAAATAGCATTTTGGGATCCCTTCTTATTTTAGTCAGTCCCTGGACTAAACATAGGAAGTAAAATTTGAATTTGATATCAACAACAGTTTGAAAATTAATTAATTAATTCATCTTGAGTTAATTAGTTAAGGAAAACTAAACTTGAAGTCTATTTGAGGACATGCAACAGTTTCTCCATTAATTGAGGAATTTAACCTTCAGTTAAAGAGATAAGGATGAGTTGTGATATTGAGTTGTAATCAGTTGACTTAGTTTAACTTAGTCAAGTCCAGTTAGATTAATTTAACAATTTTTTAAGTTAATGAGAGTTCAGTTAGTTAATGTTTGCATGCATGTAAGTATTATATTTTAGATAACTGAGTATTCACTCATGGATAATCATGCATGTTAGTTCAATCAGAAACCCAGTTGAGATCAGATGGAGGGAGAATGTATTATCAGTTGTTAGGATATTCCTTGGTAAATATTCCTTGCATGCAGAAGGAATATTATTCCTGATGGATTGTGTGGTTGGACCTGAGGTTACAGTGAGTGTGATGAGACCAATTCACACATGTGATATCACTGGACCCCAATCAAAACTATGCAAGGAAATGGGAGGCTTGGAGGGCTTGAGGAAGATATATTCTATGTCTATTGAGTCTGTGCGCTGTATTGTTTGATTACAGAGAGAGCAAGATAGCTTGAGAGCTGATTCTTTTTGTAACTTGAACACGATTTCCACTTGTATGATAATACAGAGTTGGGGTTTTAGGCTGGTGCTTTCCCCAGTGATATATCTTCTATGTTATGGTTGATTACTTCTCATTCTTAGTTATATCTGTTCATGCTTGACATTGCTCATGTTGGATTAAGCTTCCACTAAATTGTTTGTAGAAGTAGATCAAGTGTTTTTCTTTAGTACATTGCATTATCAGGTGATCTACAGTGGGAATTTCTACATACAAAAGCTTCATATCATGTAATATAGTGTCTGAATTTATTAATAGCAAAAATTACAGCTAAAAACTCCTCAGTTACTGTGTAATTTAACTCGGCAGGTGACAAATTTTGCCTAATGAAGTAAATAACATAGGATTGTTGGTTCTCTTCATGTCCTAAAGTTGCGGCAATAGTAGTATCTGAGGCATCATAGGAAATATGAAATGGAAGGGACCAATTAGGCCCTCTCAAAATTAGTATATGTACTAAGTTTCCCTTGAATGTCTCAAAAGACTGTTGGCCAGTTGTGGACCAAGAGAATGCACTATCCTTAGCTAACAATCAGAAAAGAATGGTAGTTATCCTAGAAAAGTTCTCAATGAACCTCCCATAATAGCCCACATGTCCCAGGAATCCTCTCATTTCCCTTTGTGTTTTGGGTGCAGGAAGATGCAAAATAACTTTTCTTTTAGCTAGGTCTGCCTAGATACCTTTGTCAGAAATCAAAATGACCAAGAACCACTTCGGTTTTTCACATGAATCTACATTTTTTAAAACTCAAATCAAAGTGAGATTATTGGCAACAAAAAACACTTTTTCTTAGTTTTTGAGGGCTTCTTGGAACAAATAACCAAATACTGAAAAATCATCCATGTAAATTTCTACACACTCGAGGTCAGCAAAAATAGCTAGAACTTCCCTTTGAAAGGTATCTGTAGCATTGCACAGCCAAAACAGAATAATTCGGTAGGAAAATGTCTCCCATGGGCATGTAAAGGTGGTTTTGTCTTGATCCTCGGGTGCGATTTGGATTTGGTTATATCCGCTAAAGCCATCTAAGAATGGAAAATACTTTTTACTGACAAGGGTATCTAGCAACTGATCGATAAAAGGAAAGGGAATACAGTCCTTGAGAGTGGCTTTATTCAATTCTCTATAATCAATGCAAATGTGTCATCTCCCATATTTTATCGAGACTATCACCAATGGAGAGACCCATTGGCTATTAGATATAGGATAAATTAAATTGGCGTCTAAGAGTTTTTGCAATTCTTCTTTCACAACTTCTCTTAGTACAGGGTTCATCTGCCTTTAGGCTTGTTGAACAAGTCGGGCTCCCTCCTAAATATAAATATGGTGGGCACAAGTTTTAGGAGTTATGCCTTTGATATCCTCGTAACTCCATGCAAAAGCATCAAGATGGTCTTGCAAAAAACTAACAAGCTGCTCTTGTTGGGATGAATCCAGGTCTGAGCCGATGTGTAAAGATTTGCCTGGACTAATCTCAACAAGAGTAGTCTCGGGCTCAAGAGTATATGAAGATGCTACTAGAATCTGTGATGAGGGAGGTTGAGAATTGTAACTTTATTAAAAATCTAGACTAAATATTTGATGAAGCATGTCAAAATTTGGCATTGTATCTAGATTGTTCAAGAAGTCCCGTAACTCACCCTCCTGGGTAGGCCCAGTATGATGATGGATCAAAGAAATAGATCAAGTATCCTCATCACTACTATCATAATCTAGCTATAAGGTATCTCTGAGCTCCTGAATAGATCTAGCAGGTGGGCACAAGGTGTCTTTCTTCCTAGAATCTCTATGGGAAATATGCATATAACCAAAGAGGTATCCAATATAAGCATCAGTTGTGCCAAGCCATGGTCATCACAAAATCAAGGGATGCCCACCAACATGACCTTTTTTGTTGAAGCATAGTAAAATCTACAGGGTATTCCCAAGAATCAATTGAAACAACCACATCATCCAACACACCTTCTAGCTTGATTTTAGATATGTCTGCAAGTTCAAGCACAGTAGGGGTAGGACGAATATGGGTCAACATAAGTTGATCCATGGTTTGCCTGGTCATAACATTAATGGCCGCCCCCAGGTCTATTAACACATTGGCGACAAATATATCACCTATCTAGACAGAAACAACTGAGTTTCCAAGATCAACATATTTCTCCATTTGTGCACACCCTGTCATTAACATGGTTTCTCTTCCAACAAACTAAATGGTCTCAGGTTCTACTCTTTTCCTTCCTAGCTTCTTAAGAAAGAGTTTCCTAATGATTTTTATACAGATGGGGATCTCTTTATAAGTCTGTAGTAAAGGGACCTTTATGCAAAGATTCCTAAGCTCAGAAGCTAGACTAGACTTGGGAGTGGGGTCATTTTCCTCCATAACTAGCCTCTTCGGATGGAGAGGTTGTTTTGAAGGTGATGGTAACATCAAATGTGTGGGAATGGGTCAAACGGTGACATATTTTTTCGAACGATCAGGAGTTTCCTCCTCATTTTTCTCCTCGATAATCACTGTGGACTGTTTTTGTTTTTATGTTTTACTACCTTCCCAATTTCAATTGAAACTCATGGATCCCAACCGGAAAGGTATGATAAATGGGATAAGGGAGCGTTCCAATGGAATGAATCAATTATACTGCCTTATTATTAGGATTCAGTACTAGTGGAGCTGGTAGTTGGGGTGGTCGAAAGGGTGGTGGTAAAGGTAATGATGTCATTGGTTGACTTTGCTGAGGTAAGGAGGGTAAGGATGGGGATAAGGTGTATATGTAGTAGGATATGATTGCATAGGTGTAGGATAGGAATAGTGAGAGTGATTTGACCCCCTCCACCCTTGTTGCTAAGGTTGAGGAGGTTGTCCATATTGAAAGTGATTCCCATGCTACCAAGGTTGAAAGTGATTTGCATTATGATAGGAATATGGTGATGCATTATGCCCATAAAAATGTGCTGGAGGTTTAGGAACCATACCTGTACCTACCTGAGGCCAATTTCTCTGTGCTGCCATGGCATGCAATGGCTTTGGTTCAGATTGTTGTCCTTTCAATGCTGCTTTCAATCCTAGTATAGAGGGGAATTCCTCAGTAGCATGTTTTCCTACATAAACTACACATTTATTAGCACATTTAACATCAACTTGAAATTCTCTTAAAATATGTTTTTCCCTAGACTTTGGACAATAAATAGACAACGACTCTTATTCTTCTACCATTTTTTGCTGAAATTTCAAAGAGTCTATTTGTTTTCTAACAATATTCATAATTTCAATTTTCATGTTGTCCATTTTATCTTCCAAACCAATGATCATAGCATCTGTAGATCCAAGTTTATTGTTTCTACGTCGACTTTCTCTACCAAATCTAGGTTGATTCCGTGAGAACTTCCTGAACAAGTCACAAATTTGATCAAAAGCGTTTTGAGCGATATCCAATTGTCCTATCAAATTCGAATTATGTCTAGAATATTAAGTAAGCCCATGTAAGAGAAAGCTTCTAATAGTATTTATGTCAAATTTATGTTTTGATATTTGGAGGATATATAAAAATCCCTCTAAATAATCTTCCAAGGTCTTATCATCACCTTGCACAATAATGAAGATCTCATCCTGCATTTGTCTAGTTTTACAATATTCGTGATATTTGGTCTAAAATACTATCTTCATTTGGTCCCAAGAATTTATAATATCTCCTCCTAATCCCATGAAGTAGTGTAAGGTTGAATCCTTGAGAGTTGCAGGAAGTAATTTTAAATTTTGGGCATCTATAGAGTAATCATAGCTTCTACATAATAAATCAAATTCAAACAAAAATAAATATGGATCCTCATGTATCTTACCATGGAAATGAGGAAGAGATGATGGTGGGATATTCTTCATTTGTGCATCTATTCCTAAATTCACGATTGGAAACCCAAAGGTAGATTGTTCCTCATTTACCTGGTTCTCGCTAGTCCCTTTAGCATGGTCCTCATTTTCTGTCATTTTCGTACCTCCAATCGAACCACTCCTAATAGAATCAAAAGGTTGACTATGGTTTAAATTAGTCTTTTTATCACCATTAGTTTCCTTCTTCCCCTTTTTGGTTTGTGTCACACCCAAACTACTATTTTCAGAATCCAAGTGGACAGTTCTTGCGTGGTGAGTTTGTGTCTGTTTCAACTTTCTACCTATAAAAGAAGGCCCAAAATGAGGAAAAATTTTCAGATTTATCATTGTTTCTTTGGCCCTTATTTGACTTCATACCCCTACCCTTTTTAGGCATTCATATTAAAATAATTAACCAAAAAAAGGACAAAACTTTTAAAATTATAAGAAAGAAAAAAATCTCAAATCAAATGCTACGAAATAAAAAAGATCAACACTAGGAAATCCTTCAAGCCATAGAAGCACACTACAACAAAAATAATAGTAGACTTACCCCTACTACACAAAAAATTAGAAAGTTCTTTCCAATCATAAATGCCTCCCCGGCAACAACGCCAAAATGTTGGGTGCTGGAGTTGCAATTCAGCAAACTCCTTCAACACTTAATTGTTAACCCGGGGCTACGTAAGCTTAGAGGCGTGGCACAAAAAATGCCAAGATTAATGGTATAAAATTTCACCAAATGTGTTCCTATCTTCCCTAATTACATTTATAGAATCAAAGAATTACAAAGCAAATAATACCAAAGAATTATGGTGCCAGAATCAAAGGGAAAATACTTTGTAAAAACTCAATGAAAGGAACTTCAAATCAGCATAAACAATCCTGATCAATGAAAGAGAGAAAAGCATATATCTGAGACTAAATGTCAGTGCAATCATAAGGCAGAGCAATAATTAAGTTGTGAAGTGCATCTGTCTTTGTTACAAGTTTTCCTTCCTTGTTTGAATCATCATTCCTGCACTGTAACAATGTTCCTGTACTAGAATAGAGTTCCTACACTGGAATGATATTCCTGTACTAAAACGATGTTCCTATACTGGATGTATGTTCTGTTTCTGCACTGAGTATTTTGGCTTTCATACAAGAATTCTAAGTTCATGTACCAGGGTACTCTATTTATGTACCAAGGTATTGACTCTTGTACCGAAATAGAGATACCTGTAATAAGAAATCAATATTCTTGTACTTAGCTTCCAAACCACTTGCATGAAATATAAAGTGCGCTAATTAGAAATTAACTTGCAAGGCAAACCATAGTAGAGAAATAATTACATATAATCAAAAGAATCTCTATTTAATCATTCACTCGAAAGTGAAAAGTACTTCAAAAGTCAAAGGAAATACAAATAAATTAACCCCAAGTTAAAGAAAAACAATGTAAACTTTGAAACGAGAACTATAAACTCAAAACGAGAACTCCAGCTAAAAAACCCCAAAAAACATGAAAAACAATGCTAAAAATTAAAAGTGTTAATGCTGGAATAACACTTTTTTTTTCTAGGGTAAATTCTTAGCATGTTTTAAAAATGGCAGCAAAAACCAATTTTTTGTGCAAAAATTGTGCAAAAAAGACCCTGAAAACGAAAAGTGTTGAGTATTGATGTTGAAATAATGTCTGTTTTCTTTAGGGTAAATTTCAACATTTTGAAAAAATGGCATAAAAGATTTTATCATGACTCCAAAAAACATTAAAATTTCAAAAGAATAATGAAAACATAAATTTAAAAATAAAAACAAAAACAGAAAAAGTTAAAAAAAAATTAACAAAAAGTAAATAAAAATATATATTTACAAAAAAAACATAAAATTAAGGACAAAATCAAATATATATAAAAAGACAAAATAAATCAAACATAGAAAAAAACAAAATTAACCTTAAAAAAAAGTCAATTATAAAATTGTTTAAAAAAATAAAAACAAAATTTTCATAGAAAAATATAAGAATTAGGAAAAAAAAAGAATAAGAACATATATCTATCTATCTACTTTATATATATATATATATATATATATTATAATGTTATATATTTATATATAGTATATATTATATATATATAGATAACATGTTTAAAAAAATAATTGAAACCAAACCATTTAAAAAACTAGAAAGTAACAATATAAAAAAAAGTTTTTCATAATTTAAAAAAAAAATTAAAAACTATTAAAACTAAATTTTAAAAGGCATAAAAGGCATAAAAAAGTATTCTAAACTTTAAAAAAAAATCAAATTAAAAAAAAAATATATATATATATATATATACTTATATATATATATATATATATATATATATATATTTAAAATTAAAACTACGATGTTAAAATCTTTAAAGGTTCCTTTTGAGTTGAGAGTTGTCACTATAAGGTTATACAAGAATGTAATTTCCAAGTTAAAGAGCAATGAGGGGTGGTTGAAAGATATTAAGTGTAATATCGGAGTTGAACAAGGTTGCCTCCTCTCCCCTACCCTATTTAGCATTTACATCGACAAGCTAGAAGGTTGTTTAGAGGAAGCAGGATGTGTTGACATGATCTTAGCTGGGATAGTCATCATCCTTCTTCTTTATGCTGACGATATCGTTCTTCTCGCAAGGTGCCCATCTGATCTTGATAAGCAACTTAGACTTCTTAAGGATTTATGCTCTACCATGGGTATGATTGTTAATATTGACAGAACAAAAGTTATGATTAGCAAATCCAAGGACACTTATGCTAATTTTATGTATGACAATAGTAACTTGGAGGAAGTGTCTTCCTACAAGTACTTAGGAATTGATATTCATTACAAGCTCAACTAGAACTATAGCATTGAGAAAATGATTAATGGCAGGAGGAAAGCTTATTTTGGTCTTGAAAATAATTGTAAAACAGTAAACCTCGTAATGTGGGATAGAAAGAAGTTCCTCTTTGAAACTTTAGTCACTCCGGTCATCTTATATGGATGTGAGGTTTGGGGTTGTAGCATCTCTAGAGAATCCCAGAGAAAGATTGAGCAAATCCAGAAGCGTTTTATAATGTATAACCTCAAAATTAAAAGCAACACACCTTATCCTATTCTCCTTATAGAAGTGGGTCTTTCCCCTATCGAGAGCCTAGCTATGACTAGGCTTCTGTTGTACATGCACAAACTCAATAACATAAGAGACCATAGACTTCCTAAACTAGCTTTAAATTCCATCCAAAACCACCTAAGGCTTAAGTGAGGCTGGTATAAAGACACCAGGGCTTGGTTAAACCATTGGGAGATTGATGAGAATGTTGCATTGCAAAACATTAATAACATTAAAAATATTATTACTTCTAAGTTCAAAGAAAAAATGTGGTGTGAGAAAGATTTAGCAACTAAAAAAAAATTAAGATATTATAAGGAGGTCATCAACCCCACCCTAGAAGATCAAAAGTATCTCTCTATTTTAACTAGCTCAAAGTAGAAAATTAATATAGTTAAGATTAGAACGAACTCTCATGAGCTCCATAGTGAAATGGGTCATTGGGAAGTTCCTAAAACACCATGGATGGAAAGGTTCTGTCATCTCTGTGAGAATACAAACATCGAGGATGAAAATCACTTCCTCTTAGAGTGCCCCACGTACAACCACATTAGATCTCAGTTTCAAAATCTCTATTGCAATACTAACCTTCCTAGCCTTTTATGATGTCAAAATTATAGTGAGCTCGGAAGGCTTCTCTCCAAGCTTTTTGAGCATAGGAAAAAAATCTTAAATCAAACTAAATAATTTGTTTCTTTAGGTCTGATAGACCAAAGTTTGGTCTCAGTGGATGTTAACCACCACCACCACCATCATC
>APFE030883975.1:0-31011 GCA_000404065.3 Pinus taeda | reverse complement strand
CAAGGAATTTAGAGAAGGGAAGGGACATGGAAATATTGGATTTTTAGGGTTTTGGGATGAGGTAGGGATCATGTGTTTGTAATAAAAGTGAGGGATTAGGATTTGAGGGAGGATAGTGTAGGGTTTATGAGGGAATTATTGGGGAAAATAATGGTGAATATAGGGGATGGGAAACAAAAGGAAGTAGGAAAAAATGATAAGCTTGGTAACATTTAGTTTTTGAAACCCTTCAACAATTTTTGCATTCAAATTCTTACAACAATTTAATGGACAAAGGAGGGTTTTCCACTTGGTTTTCTAGGGCAAACTTATCATAAATCCTTTACATTAACCGTTCAAAAACCAAGAATAAGCCATGGATATAAGCCTACCTGTGAATTTGTGCTTAAGAGGAGGCGTTTTGGTGTTTTTCCGGACCAAGTTTGGGCTTAAACCCCAGTGCATCGTGCGCCTTACCCAATGTGCCGCACGCCTCTGATGCGCCGTGCGCGTGCAATTTTCCACTGTGCTTTGTTTCCTGATGCGCCGCGTGCCTTACCCAATGCGTCACGCGCACCCAACTACATAGTGCATTTTGCAGGAGGCTTTTGGAGGCCTTCCCGGTGTCAAAAGTGGGTGCAGGATATCTCGTTGGAAAGGTCTTTGAGTCTACCTTCCAATACAACTATAATTTTTTAATTTTGAGTTCATTTGCCTTGTCAAAAATAAAATATCCGAAGACTGGTCAGAATGTGCCAAATGAGGCTGCCTCAAGGCAGAGTGCTGTTGCAGTCAACTTTTGAATGCCTTTCACAACTCCAAATTGAGCTCATGATAGCTCATTGGAAAGATATTTGTGTCTAGTTATCATTTGATGCATCAATAGAGTCAGTTGGCCAACCATGCTAAGAGAAATCTTGATTTTCCCAAGGTCACTTCAGAGGTGCATTCAATTCTTCTGAGGCAACGATATTTTTGACATTTCTCTAAAACCATGATACCTGTGTAAAAAGTGAGGGAGATTTTTCTTCTTTGGCATGCTGGGGACAAAAAACTCTCTCATTTTTCCAAAATTCATATTTGATTTCTCTGAAACATCTTTTGAGTGAAACTTATCCCGATGTGTGAAACAAGGGATTTTGTCGAAATGAAGCGAAATGAAGGGGATAAGGGGCTTCTAAATTCTTGGGGAAATTTTGGGAAGTAGGGAGGGATGTTAGGAAGCAGGGGAAAGTGGAACCTTAGATATTGAGTGAGGGGAAGAGGTCCAAAAGGGAAAAACACAGGCTTAGCCTAGAAAATTGCCAAGTTGTGGCAAGAAACTAGGGTTTGTGCAAAAATGAGGAATTTGGGGGCTCTTAGTGATGGGAAGTTTTTAATAAGGTACATGAAGGATAGGGGAAGGTGTATGAACATCTGGATACAAGTTTTTCTAATGATTTTACCATTCAAGAGAAATTGCCTTCAAAACCCTAGGAGAGGGAAATGAACCTTGCCTAGGCGCAACTGAGGCATGAACAAGGTGTAAAATGACCCAATGCAACCTGACATGATGATAACAACCTTTTGAATGATGATAGACTCAGCTGAATGGTTACATGGATTGACATTTGGGCAATTTTGAAGGGAGTGAAAGCAAACCCTGGACCTAATGGCTAGTGACCAAATTTTGCTTGAAGACTCACTGAAATGACAAAATTTGACCTTGACACTCTGAGACCACTTTGTAAGAGCATATTTGATCACTGGAGGAAGGCTGGAAAGACTGACACTAAAATTGGCTCCAATGGGGATGGTTGCTCCTTGGAGGTGCCAAGAACGACAGATCTTTGGGAGAGCAGACCAGTGCCTTCATCCATTGGGTGATGGAATCATTATTTGAACGGATAACACAAAACCTTTGACACATTTATTGAATGAAAACTTGACTGAAAACTGACTGAAACTTGACCGAAACTTAACTCAAACCGACTCGATGGCAAACTGAAATAACTTGAAAAAACTGACTCAACAGACCAAACAAAAATGACTCATGACTGACCTAAAACAAGACTTTACAAAGCTTTTGGAAAAAAGGAAGCAATCCATCAAGATTTGGAATCATGATGAAAACTACCTGCATACTAATGAAATATGTAAAATCATGTATAATTGGCTTTCCAATGTAACCAGTCAAGCAGATGGCTACTTGACTGATTTCCCTGATCAGATCTGTTGGTCAGCAATACAAAATGATAATTGGGCATCCAAAAAAATAGTTGACCATGATCTCCTTCATCACTGAACATTGCAATAGTCACTTTCACTGGTGGCTGCAACAAACTTGCTAGAGGATCTTGAAAAACATGAATATTTGCCATTGCCATCTCTTGTTGAAAGAACAAGGTGTCCTTTGCTTCAAATTCTGATCTTCCTTCATCATGTGCTTCGGTAAAAGTATGCTCATGGGCTTCAAAAAACTCTAAACAAATGGATGAGCAGATCTCTTCTTGGAAAAAAATTTCAGCACATGAAACATATGAAGAGGAATCTAAATGGAAATCCTGAATGTTTTGATCTTCTGTGGTGTGAATGTGCTGTAGGTCATTTGTATATGATATGACAGCCAGGTTTTCATGTTCCTTATTACATTCATCAATCATAAGAGAAGAAACTTCAGATGATCCTTGAAGCACAATATTATCATTTATGTTGTTTACCACAAATTCATTCAGAGAAACTTTTTCACTTGCTTGAGCAAATATCTCACCTTGTTGTTCATGAGCTGACTGAATGACCTCCTCATGAAGACTCTGTTCTGATGACAGACTGGCAACACGACTAAGAACATTTGAATCCATACCTCTGTCTTCTGCATTCCAGATGAGTTCAACATCAAAGTCCTCCTTGATGGGTTTCAGCACAAGATATTCCTGTTCATCATAATCTGAATGTTGATCTGAAATAGCTGAATGGACATTATCACAATTTGCAATCTGCATGTTGTCTTCTTTTGTGGGCAGATCTGAAATGTCATTCTCCCTTTCATCATTTTCAGCCATATGGCACTCTTCAACCTGTTGATCTTGATTCTGCTGCAAAATTTCCTGAGCATCTTGATGGGAATCCTCTAGGTTCTCTTCATGTTGTTGAAATGGTTTCTCGTACAGTGCTTCCATGATCTCATCGTCCATAAAATTATCATCTTCATAATATTTCTCAAGGATTTCAATAAAAGTAGAAGCATTTTTGCAATAGTCATGAACTAAATTTAATGATGGATAAGACGCTTGATATCTTTCAATGAACAGGGCATGAAAATCTTTTGAACAATAAAGATAGGCCAGTGGCAAATTTTCATACCAAGATTGGGCTTCACCTTCCAGAGTAGCCAAGAATATCTTCATCAGGTAATCTTCAGGAAAATCCACTTTCAACTTGTGAATATGCATATGAAATCTAACCAGATGTAAAGCAGCATCTTTCTTACCATCATTGTTAAACGTAGGCAGATTCCTTGACCAATCTACCTTGGGCATCTTATTTGGAAAACCTGGAATGTGATCTCGGCTCATGGGAGCGTATCTTCTCATGATTCGGTCCATCTTGAGAATCTCACAGCTACTGATCTCCCTGTAGTGAAGTCACCATGAAGCATCGATTTCTGGATTGTTCAGTGAATGGAGTCGCCAGGTGAATGATTTCAGCCTTATGATGTCTGACCGTTGTTCACCATCAACCATCAGATCTGAACTTGATACACATACTGGGGAAATTTATAAGTTAAGTGTTATAATTACAAGCTACACCGGAGATTAACTGAAGCGGCGTTTATCTACTATGCACTTGCAGAGAAATGTGCAGTTCAAAGGCTACCTGGCGTGACTTCAAACTCCGTCTGTAGCTATAAATCAAATAACACTAACAAGCAAACCAGTTCTTCCCCAGTATGGTCGCCACTATGTTAGTGCTCAAATCTACCTTAGGCTGAAATAAGGTAAGACTCAGGGCTACATCAAACCACGCTCAGCCTCGTAGCTAGCCCTACAAGGACAGGAGAGGGCTCTCTCTGGGTCAATCTCGGAAAAAGATAATCAACGAGGTCAAGATGACTGAATTGATGACTAATTTTAGGCTAGGTATGACGTACAAAGAGTTTAGAATTGATTTTTTAAGGTTTCGTTGAATTCAAGGGAAAGGCAAATTTGGGTGCGGGGATGAGGCACAGTTTTTGCAGAGGTCTACTTGGGGAAAGATAGGAGATTGTTTTTATGCCTTAAAGCAAGTGATATGGATAGATCAGACTGGTGAGGAGCTAAGGAGAGCAAGGAAGTCTCAAGGATTCTCCTTAAACTGAAGAAAACATAGAAAATTAAACCAATTTAAAGGCAAAGCATAGCAAGTTCATGAATTCTACCTTAACACTTCATTTGTTTAATTACAGAATATTAAATAAGGAAAGTGGTACACATACACAACTTACAAGTACTGAGAGAAACAGACCATCAACACATAAAGCCACATGAATCCCAAATAGTGTTGCAAAACCCTGGTCTTTCCTTTGCCAAAATGCAGATAAGATATGTACAATATAGTGTCAAGCTATTCCCAAGAGTCCAACCCTGAAAATGACTGAGAAAATAACATAATATAGGCAAGCCAACACATTCCCTTGCCTCTAGGGGTCGAGCTCATCATCCTAGGAGTTGTTTCAACCAATTCTAAACAAATCACTACAATCTAGGCAGTCAAAACAACTTGCCTCTATACGCTAGGAAACCAATTCATTCATTAAATTTTTGCTATTTTATGAATGAATCATCTAGAATAGGTAAATAAGTGTAAAATCAACATAATGTTCCATTAATTACATCAATAAGGGTGAAAAATCACATCACAAGTCAAAACTGGTCAAACTGGCTTCATTTGCTGAGCTGAGGATGAAAATTGTGCCAAAAAACCATGTGCGCCGCGCGCATTTCCACCTGCTTTTGGGGCATTTCTCGGCATCCAAATTGAGCTCAGGTTGGCTTGTTGGAAATCCCTGGATGTCTACTTTCTAACCCAAGTGGAATTTTCCAATTTGGTGTCCATTTGACCCTCCAAAAGTGCATTCTCCCAGAAGTACTTCCTGCTGGTGCAAAAAGTGGCAGAAAGGTGATTTTCATGATGTTTTTGAGCCTTTTAGTCACCTAGAACTTGATGAAATGCTTTGGAAATGGCTGAGCATGTATAATTCATCATGAAAAATCCAAAACTACAAGCCATTTGTGATTTGGACCTCCCCATCTTATGGGTCGCGCACTGTGTGCTACGCGTAGAGCCAAAAAACCTGTTTTGCAAGCCAACAAATTTCAAAATGACAAAATTTTCTCCGAATTTTCTCAAATTCAGAGTGAAGACCCTCTATCATCTGTTGCTCCCCTTCAATGAAGCCTCGGCCAAAATTTGGAGTGGATCGGGCTTTTTCCATCGCTTTAGCGCTTTGCTCAAACGCCTCTTTAGGATCTTCATTTTCGCTTTGCAAACATGCATGCGAGCCCAATAGTGAGTTTTCATATGACGAAGCATGTCTTTGTCCCTGTTTGCCTTCTCCAACAACTTCTCCAAATGAGTGTTTACCCGGATGAGCATTGATTGTCGATCAATAGGTGTCAAATCACCGGGTCTCCTTCAGGCCAATTCCCGGTCTTCCCGAATCTTCCGCAGCTCATAAAGTGCATACTCATCTTCCAGTTGTTTGTTGCGCTGCTCCAAGTAGTTGATCACCCATTTAGCCATTTGCAATTTCTTTTGCAGGGACTCATTCTCGGCCCTTTGCTCTCGGATGATCTCCTTGAGCTCCGAGTTAGGAGAGCTAGCATCAACATCAATGATATCCATGTCCTGACCTCCTGAAGGACCCTCATCAAACATGGGTCTTTTGCCCCTATCCTGAATCTGTACTTGTGCTGAAGACGGAGGCGAGACCCCTTCCACATGATGTGGAGATAATACTTGCTGTGCTGATGATGTCAACGAGACCCCTTCCACCCCGGGTGGAGATAGTACTCGTCGTGCAGATGCAAATAAGGCTCTATGGCCTCTCTGATATGTCACATATACTGGAGCATCGACATGCTCGGTCTCAGGAATGTCAAACTGCCGTGAAGGCCCTCCCTCATCATGAACTATCTCTGGAGGAGGTTGTAGCGGAAAAGTAATCACGGGAGATGAAATCCTCCCAAGTAATACCCTGCTGTGCTAACTGATGCATCACTATGATTTTGATCAATGCATAATGATATATGCTCCTATGCTGATGTGCTAGGTTCTTCCTTTGTACTAAAGGCACCATCCTTTCTATGTTGCGATACATGAAAAACGAAATGTTCATCATACTTACCCTTGTGAAATGCATCAACAAACGGACATGGTACGCATAGAGACGCGAGAATCTGTCCTCGCAACTGAAATACCGAATGATGAGTTTCATCAATGGTGCAAACTCATCTTTTAGGAATCTGAAAGGAAAAGCTACGCTCAAGTGTCTCATATACCCAGGCTTGATATATGGCTCATAGTAAAATCTATCTAGCAGTTGGCATTTGCTCCATTCCTCCCCTACATTTGGTATCCCAGTGGCCTGAGAAATAGTCTCGGGTGACAAGGTGAAATTCACTCCGCCAAGGTTTACATGACCATCCTGTAAATTTAGAACAAATAAACGGACTAGTTCCCGATGATGCTGAGTTTGTGAGATCATCTCACAGTATTGGAAACATGATTGGCACCAAAAACAATCCATTGCAAGTGGGCAAGCTTGCAATTGAGCCAAAGAAGTAGGCTCCTCCTTAACATGCTGGCCACTTTTTCCACCTTTGTGATACCTCCGTGGCACATTTGGCACATTTACCTCCGGTGTAGAATCACTATCATACTCCTGCTCATATACTGATTCGGTCTCTGACATGTCTTTAGAAACAAGATAGTTGGAATATATATATGTTGATGTATAACAGTGTGCAAAATTGACTGTAAACTGTTTCTTTTGCTCTAAAAATGTTGTGACCAAGGGGACACAAATGTACAAGGGAATATTAGGAAAGGGAAAACATTAGAGAAATGGGGAACATGGAAATAAAACAAGGAATTTAGAGAAGGGAAGGGACATGGAAATCTTGGATTTTTAGGGTTTTGGGATGAGGTAGGGATCATGTGTTTGTAATAGAAGTGAGGGATTAGGATTTGAGGGAGGATAGTGTAGAGTTTATGAGGGAATTATTGGGGAAAATAATGGTGAATATAGGGGATGGGAAACAAAAGGAAGTAAGAAAAAATGATAACCTTGGTAACATTTAGTTTTTGAAACCCTTCAGTAATTTTTGCATTCAAATTCTTACAACAATTTAATGGACAAAGGAGGGTTTTCCACTTGGTTTTCTAGGGCAAACATATCATAAATCCTTTACATTAACTGTTCAAAAACCAAGAATAAGCCATGGATATAAGCCTACTTGTGAGTTTGTGCTTGAGAGGAGGCGTTTTTGTGTTTTTCCAGACCACGTTTGGGCTTAAACCCTAGTGCACCACGCACCTCACCCAACGCACCTCATGCCTTTGATGCGCCGCGCGCGTGCAATTTTCCACTGCGCTTTGTTGCCTGATGCGCCGCGCGCCTTACCCAATGCATCGCGCGCACCCAGCTACATAGTTCATTTTGCATGAGGCTTTTGGAGGCCTCCCTTGTGTCAAAATTAGGCATAGGATAGCTCGTTGGAATGTTCTGTGAGTCTACTTTCCAACACAACTGGAATTGTTCAATTTGGAGTTCATTTGCCTTGTCAAAAATCAAATCTCCCAAGACTAGTAAAAATGTGCCAAATGAGGCTGCCTCAAGGCAGAGTGCTATTTCAGTCAATTTTTGAATGCCTTCCTCAACTATAAATTGAGCTCATGATAGCGCATTGGAAATCTCTTTGTGTCTAGTTATCATTTGACTCATCAAGAAAGTAATTGGGCCAACCATGCTAAGAGAAATCTTGATGTTCCCAAGGTCAATTCAGAGGTGCATTCAATTCTTCTGAGGCAACGGTATTTTTTACATTTCTCTAAAACCATGATACCTGTGTAAAAAGTGAGGGAGATTTTTCTTCTCCGGCATGTTTTGGACAAAAACCTCTCTCAGTTTTCCAAAATTCATCTTTGATTTCTCTGAAACATCTTTTGCGTGAAACTTATCCCGATGTGTGAAACAACGGATTTTGTCTAAATGAAGCGAAATGAAGGGGATAAGGGGCTTCTAAATTCTTGGGGAAATTTTGGGAAGTAGGGAGGGATGTTAGGAAGTAGAGGAAAGTGGAATCTTAGAGATTGAGTGAGGGGAAGAGGTCCAAAAGGGCAAAACACAGGCCTAGCCTAGAAAATTGCCAAGTTGTGGCAAGAAACTAGGGTTTGTGCAAAAATGAGGAATTTGGGGGCTCTCAGTGATGGGAAGTGTTTAATAAGGTACATGAAGGATAGGGGAAGATGTATGAACATGTAGATACAAGTTTTGCTAATGATTTGACCATTCAAGAGAAATTGCCTTCAAAACCCTAGGAGAGGGAAATGAACCTTGCCTAGGCGCAACTGAGGCATGAACAAGGTGTAAAATGACCCAATGCAACCTGACATGATGATAACAACCTTTTGAATGATGATAGACTCAACTGAATGGTTACATGGACTGACACTTGCGCAATTTTGAAGGGAGTGAAAGCAAACCCTAGACCTAATGCCTAGTGACTAAATTTTGCTTGAAGACTCAATGAAATGACAAAATTTGACCTTGACACTTTGAGACCTCTTTGTAAGAGCATATTTGATTACTGGAGGAAGGCTGGAAACACTGACACTAATAGCGGAGACCTTGGCTCAGTTGTAGGATCACATAGAGGGTTTAACCCTTGGCATTCTGGATGTCCGGATTGAGGAGTTACCCATGAGATTGCAGCACCATACCATTGGTGTGTCAAGTCGTTGGATGAGACTCTTTTGTATGACAACATAGGCTATGACCTGTTATCATCAGTAGCACTTGTCTATTGGGATATTTTGTACATTCATTTTTGAGTTTTTTGGGTCAGATGACCTACTTTGTGTTGGACACAAACTATTTGTAAAAACTTATATACAACTATCTATTTGAATTTCAGAGTTTTATTGTGGCTAAGTGATGAAATCCTGTTCAAATGATGATGTGATTTGAAAATGCTTTCTTTGCATATGTTGCAAATGTCTATTTAGCACATAGTTTGCTAGAGAGTTAGTTAATGTGTTTAAATTTGTGGGAATATGTTGATATTGAATAAATTCAAAATGTCTTTCCAAAATTCGAACTCTAAGGAAAATTCGATGAATTGATGGGTTTCGAACGGAATAGATGCGAGTAAGCTGTAGTACGACAAGTTGTGAGTCTAGCCTAATGATGATTCGGCATATGCCAAGTGAAATGGCATCAGAGAGGAGTTCGATCAATGCGCTATACTCAACGATATTGTTTGTTGATCGTGCAATACATATCCCTCTGAAACTCACTAACTCACCGCTTGGAGAGAAAATGGCCCATGCTGCAGAAGATAGGTTCTGTGTACTACAACTAGCTCCATCGACATACCCAACAAATGGTTCTGAAAAGTTTGACATCTGCAACAAATGTGTAGTGGATTACCTAACCAAATCAAAACTCTAAAAGAAAACTAACACACAAAAATCCAATCAAAGCATATGTACAGTGAGTTTTACTACACTTAACTAAGCATAGTAACATTTAAGATACAACCCATTTCGGGGCTGTGACAATGGAATCCCATCATAATCCACTAACTCGTAGGCTCCTTTTGTCAACACACTTTTAACAATATAAGGGCCCATCCATAATGGTTCAAATTTTCCCGTCTAGTTTGTTGGAATCCTGATCGTAAAGCAAGTCCAGGTCACCTTTTGAGAAAACACAAGGCTTAACATTCTTGTCATATTGTGCCTTGATGCGTTTATTATGCGCTTTGTTAGTTAATGTGGCATCATGACGGGTTTCATCTAGATGGATTTATTCCAAGAAACGTGCTTCTTCTTCAGATGTATTGGGTAGCAAGTCAATTGCGATTTTGAGGGATGAGATTTCACATTGGATTGGTAAGACTGCTTCCAAACCATACACCAAATGAAAAGGCGTAAAACCGGTCAAATTTCTTATCGAGGTCCGATATTCCCACAAAGACGAGTACAAGATTAAATGCCAATTTCGTTTATGGACTCCAATCATTCTTTGCAACATGCGCTTAAGGACTTTGTTGATAGCCTCAACTTGTCCATTAGCTTGCAGGTAGTATGGAGTAGAACTATCATCTGACAATCCTAATTTGGTAGTTAATTTGATCATCATGTGATTGCGAAAATGTGATCCATGATTTGTAACTATAGCTTGTGGTACACCAAACCTGGAAACCACATGGTTAAAAAAAAAAGAGCAGTCGTTTCGCCATTGTTGTTCAATGTAGGCATCGCCTCAGCCCATTTGGTAAAATAGTCAACATCAACTATAATATACCCATGCCCCCCGGCCGAGGTGGGGTTACATGTCATAAATAAAAGCCCCATTTTGTGAATGGGCCAACAACAATGACTGGATGTAGCGGTGTAGGTGGCAATCTGGTTTTACGATAAAAAATCTAGCAAGCATGGCAACTTTTGACAGCAAGAATGAAATCTTTGAATATGGATGGCCAGAAGTAACCAGCTCTTAGAATTTTTTGTGTAGTTGCGTAACCAGATAAATGCCCCCGACAAGCACCTGAATGACATTCATTCCAAGCCTTTTCGACCTCCTTATGAGTAAGGAACCTACACAAGATCATATCGACACCACGATGATAAAGTGTATCGCCAATGATTAGATAATCTTTGGCTTGGTATCGAGTACATCGCTGTTCAGAGCTAGACATATTTGGAGATAGACTAGTATATCTCCATACCATGGATCACTTGATGAAATTAGAAACAAAGACTCATCCAAGATTGATGCTTCTGATGTTAAATCATTGGAGGATGAGGGAAGATCGCAAAGTAGCTCAGAAAAGACGAGATATTTCTTTGATTTTGATTTGATGAATTCCAAATCAAACTCCTACAAGATAACTATCCATTTAGAATATTTTCCCCACAGCAATTGACATGACAAAATGTATTTCATAGGGTTGCAATATGATACAATGGTAGTTTTGCGAAGGAGGATGAAATGACAAAATATCTGCATAGCTTGAATGTCTGCCAAGGTTAACTTTTCAACATATGAATATTTACTTTCTGTATCATTTAGATTGCGACTCAAATAATATATAGGATGTTTGATTCCATTTTCCTCTTGAACTAAAACCATACCAATGGTTGTATCTGCAGTGACGAGATATAGGTAAAAGTCCTTTTGATAGTTTGGGGCATACATTAATGATGCTTTAATCAGGGAATCTTTGAGAGAATCAAAAGAAGCTTGTGCAACTTGGTCCCAATGGAAGGGTACCCTTTCTTCAATAGACATGTATAACCTTTAGCTAATTAAACATAGTTTGGGATGAATCTCCTCAAAAAGTTTGCCTTCCCTTGAAGTCTCTATATTTGTAACAAATTTGAAGGTGGAGGCATGTTAAGGATTGCCTGAACCTTTATGGGATCGAGTCGAATTCTATCTTTTGAAACTACAAATCTGAGCAATCGATCAGAGACAACACAAAACACACATTTGTGTGGATTGAGTCTTATTTTGTAGTGTCGACATCGTAAAAATATTGCTCTCAAATGTTGCGGGTGATCAGTCCATTTTCATGAATGAGCAGGTAAATCATCAAGATAGGGTTGAACAATGTGTTTGATGTCATGGAAAGCATAATTCAATGCCCTCTAAATTGTAGCCCCTACATTTTGCAAACCAAAGGGTAGGTTTCGATAAGCGAATGTGCCCCACAGACATATAAAGGCAGTTTTTGATTGGTCATGTGGGCAGAAATTGATTTGATTGTAGCCATAAAATCCATCCATAAATGAAAAGATTTCACATCTGGCACATTCGTCAATAATCTAGTTGATAAAAGGTGTAGGATAGTTTTCCTTTGGACATGCTTGGTTTACATCCCTATAATCGATGCATAGTCGAATTGTCCCTTGTTTTTTCATCACTAGAACAATATTAGATACCCAATCAGTAAGAGGTACAGGGAAAATGAAGCCAGCACGTAAAAGTTTTTCAATCTCTGCTTTAATGGCAACGGATTTCTTAGGATGAATAGGTCGAAGCCACTGTCGTACTGGTTTCACATCAAGGTACATTTTAATCTCATGTTCAACAATTCTTGAGTCAATGTCCGACATCTCCTCATAAGACCATGCAAAGACATCTCAAAATTCGCAAAAAAGAGCACAATAATTATCTAGTTCCAATGGAGAACAAGAATTGTCGACATGAATATTTTCTATAATGTTAGGCTTGGTCGAAATGTTTATAGAAATTTTTTCTTCTATGTTAGACAAATTACACTTAGAATCTATAGTATTTACAAAATTCGACAAGAAATCAACAATTGATGGGTGATTGAGTTCATTTGAATAATCTTCATTGTCATCTTGAAGGTGGGAATGGTGATGATAATATTCCCACGGTGTCTCTCCTATCATCATTGACTGGATGATTCCTTCATCTGTAGAATGTATACGTGAAAAAGGATCCAAAGAGGTACAATATTCTAATGACCTATTTACCCATGAAATTGTTGACTGTGGATTAGGGTTTGCCGCACAAGCTCAAAAGATTGATTGCTATAACGATTCAATGGGGCTTGGCAGCATTGCCTCGCCATATTCATCACTTTCAAGATAGTTGGAAATCTTCTTAAAATCAAATGATGTAGAAGAAATCATGTTGAAGGTATCCACTCTTTCCATTTCTGTGAAACCAGATGGTGGCGGGAGGGTAAAAGTGCTCATCAGGGAAGGATATTTTAGGAGACCTACTCCAACATTTTGAAGTGATGGTGAGTTTCTGTGTATCAATGGAATGCTTCCCGTAGCCTGTGAACTATTGGCAAATAAAGCTAGTTGATTAATGACTGTGATTCCGCCCTTGAAGGGACATGCAATAGTTCGAAAGTATGTGGAAACAACAACAACCATAGCATATAACCAAGGCCTTCGTAGTAAGATTTTGTAATCAAAGAGTCCGTCAACTACCTCGACCTCAACATTTTCTGTTTTTCCCCCTAGTTCAACTTGCAGGTTACTCAAATCCCATACAGAGTGTATGTTCTTCCATCGAAAGCTTTTAATGTAGTTGGTGATCGTGACAAGGGCAGTGAATGAAGAGTTTTCCAGTAGCTCATGGAAATAATGCAAGTAGATGTTCCCTCATCAATAATAGTTCAGTGAACATTTTTATTGAGAGCTTTTACTTGTATTAGGAAAGCTAATTGTGTCGGTAACTGTGGTGTATATCCTACATAGTTAAAAACCACAAGATTTGAATCCGTAGGATTTATTCCACCTATTGCTGATAATAAAGCTTGTTTCTGGGAGGGATAGTTTTGCAACACCTCAAGTGTCGACATAGCAGAAGGTGATTGAGCTAGATCTTCCACTATACTATAGTTTTGAGCTGCTCGAGCATGAGGATTGAATGTTGATTTGTGTACAAATCCCTTTTGTGGCTTTATCATTAATTCAGGTACAATTGGTGGAATAACTTCTGGTGAAGTCAAGGTCAAAGTACTAGTTTGATTAGTAGCCTGGTTATTCGACAATAAAGGATTTCCATAATATTTATTCCTTGTTGACACCGAAACATTTGTTTGCGAATTTGTGATGGATAACATGAGTACTTGGGATGTGGAAGCATTATCAGTTGCAACCAAATGTGTCTCTGGAGTTGGAAACGGATATGTCAACACTGTTGAGGTATTTCAAGTCTTAAGAAGCTTAGAGACCTCATAGCAATGTGGACAATCTCATGTATAATGCTCGTCATTACATATCAGACATGGATAATGAGGTTTCCTAGCCACGGTAGGGGAATCAGATGACTTCTCAGGAGTGGAATTTTCCTATTTCTTTTTGTTATTCTTCCCATTTTTCTTACCTCTCGGTTGCTTTGGATTCTTGCCTTTGTTAGATGACACGGCATTAATCTATGAGGCAAGACTGTTTTCTGATGGATTTGCATTTTGATTGGAAATAATAAGAGTTTGACCAGATGGTCCTCTTGCTGTCTATGTGCTTGAAGAACCGATCAAACTGTCACTAGCATGAGAGTCCCTACTCGATTTTGGAGGTGGTGGAACAATGAAGGTTGGTCTAGGTGCATCAAGAATTTTATCATAGAGCGTGCCGGATTGTGTGTAGATCAAATCCAAGTTTTGGACACGAGCGATAACTTGATCTTCTGTGAAAACTCTGCCTTTTGCCACATCCTCGGTGATAGATGACAACAAGGAAATTATGAACCACTAAGCTAAAAGCTGATCGGGAACATATGTCTTAACCATTCGATGACGACGCTGCCATTCATGAATATGATTTGATATATGAATGGAGGTAGCATGTTTAAAGTTGGTCAAGAGTTCCGTTTATGTTTTGTATATGATAGGTAATTGGAAGTGGGTCAAAAAGGTGGTGGCTAAAATGGTGAAGTTATCAAAAGAAGCTCTTGGTAATTCAATGTACCATTTAGCAGCTAGACCAGTAAGCATTCTTTGGAACAGACGAAGTCTGATTGAATCATCATTCAAAGTATTGGATGAACACCATGTCATAACATGATTCGATGGGTATTCTCTAGGATTTCCATTAAAATTTGGAATATTAGATAGTAACTTATGAGGAATCACCAACCACCAAGGCACATATGCAATTGGATCATTAGTGAGCCGATTTAAATCTGGTAATTCTAAAGTTGCTAGGAATGGCAACTGCTGATTCAAGTCAGGTTGAGCATACCCAAGATAAGATGGAATCGCTTTTGCAATAGGTCTTTTCACACTAGCATAGGGAATCTACATTTGGTAACCTTGGTAAGTTTGTTGGACAAAACCAGTATAAAGTGGTTGTTGATAACCAGATTGAAATTGTGGTTGTCCATAACCTGCAAAGCCTTGTTGCCCAGGTCCTTGGTAAACTTCATATTGACCAAAACCAGTTTGAGCTTGTGAACTGAATCCAAATTGGGGTTGGGTCTGTTTGAATTTCGGTAGCCATGGTTGTTGAACAAATTGTTACCACCCAGTAATGAAAGATTGACCAAGTTGTGAATCAACTATACCAGTGTAAGCCCGAGTCATTCCAGATAAAGGTATACTAACCTGAGGTTGCTGTTGGGCTCTAGAAACAAGTGGTTGTTGTATAACAACTTGAGAAACTTGAACCTCTTGACTTGAAAGTTGTGGTTGCAAGGAAGAAGGATCAATTTGTATCGGTTGAGATACAACAGTTTGAGCTTGCGACTGTGGAACAGTGGTAACAACAGGTGTAGTAGGGATATTTGACATGGTTTGAATTGGTTGTGTTGGATACAAAAGTCTTGGTTGGTTTGGCATTACTAGTTGCCATTGACAAACTCTAACTCCAGGTTGACTTGAATATTGTGGGAAATTACCATATGGTTGTCCTCCAGAATAAGGAGGATACGGTGGATAAGCATATTCCTCTCCATATGGTGGCAATCCAGTATTTAATGGATATACCTGTCTTTCATGACTAGATTGCCCAAATTGATACTATTGTGCAGGATCAAATTATTGAGTTCCCATTTGAGAAAAACCAGGTAGAATTCTGAATGATTTTATGGGTGTTGACCATGGTGTAGAAGCAATGCCTGAGTGGGTTCTAGAAAATGATTGGTAACCAACTGGGACGCACGATTCACTACATAGGTGTGACTCAGGTGTGGTAGAAAACATCGAGGGAGTTATAATAGAAGATTTTGATGCAACTACATTAAATTATACAGTGTTGGATGTTGACGGTTGTTCAACCATAGTTAACTGGCCCAAAAGTTGTCCTAAATATTTGACGAGAACTTGCAAAGAAGCAGAATCAAATGAAGCAAAGTAATCAGGTGTAGTAGGATAAAGATTAATCCCAATTCCAAAGTGAAACGGGGTTCTAGGTGTGGAATCCTCTATTATCTCTTCTATTGCAATCAAATCTAGTGGAAGAGGTTGACCGTCAGGTCCGTAAAAGATTTCTGGTGTTGATGAAAGTGTAGTTTCAATAGTTACTAATGTCGGAGGGGTAACAACTTATGATTGTTAAAATTCGAAGTCTAGATGTTCAAGTAAATGAACAACAGTTTCAAAGGGAGGTTCCTGAACAACTTTTGGTTTAGATGTAACTCCTATTGGAACTGGGATAGATTTTGGACCAACTCTTAATGGAGTTTTTTGAAGTTCAGAAGTACTTTCGGGTTGAACAATTTCAAACTGAGTATCAACTTGTTGTGCGACAACCTCAGTTGCTGTTACACTAGGATCAATGTTAATGTACTGAGGTAACTGTGAAACTTCCTCTTTAGGAATGGATGTACTAGAAATAATTGGAGTAGCTGAAGTCTCTGTAGCTGTTGAAACAAATGTTTCAAACAACTCAGATGAATAACTCGGAGTTCTTGATGTACTAGACTCAGTTAAATGAGACCACTTTGTCCGAATTGGTGTCACCTCGGGAGGCAAAGGCGGTTGACTCATTGCTCTCCACGAACAATGGGGTTTAGGTTGACTTTCTTCCATGATTGCGGATTACTTTATCAACTTAAACTCAACTAAGGAATAAGGATGTTATTCGTGGTCAATTAATTTTAACGACACTGGGACACAACTTCACTTTTTCAGTTTTAAAGAGTCGAGAAAAAGCAAAAGATGACTCTAGTCGCCTTCGATTTTTAATGAGCTTGAAAGGACAAATGCTCAAATGATCCTTTTAATTTTAAAGAGTCGAAAAGGAACGAAAGTGACTACTTTGGAGACTCTAGACAAGAGGGTTTACCAGACAAATCAAAAAACTGCAATGTACACCTTGGTGATAAATGAAAAAGAAATTTCCAAGGACTTTACGTACGACAGTCAATCTTCCCAAATGCTGTGTTCAATGCATTGTGATCGGTAAGGCGGAAGATTCGGCTTCCTAGGGATAAAGGATTCAACCTATTGGGGTGTCCCACTATATACACGGCGGTATAGGGAGCACAAGTCTGTACTAGCACTTATTGGTTCAAAGAGGAGGAATCACCCAACCTTCAGTTAAAATGACAACCACTAGGTTTAAAGACACCAGAACACGTCTTTAGCCTAGACCTCTAGATGTTTTTCGTTAAGTTCCAAAGCGTTGTTAGATTAATTGATGTTTATTTTAAGTTGATCTTTCTTAGAAATTTTCCTTTGAAGGTTCATCGCGGAATGTGTTCTGAAATTCCTAAGAATGCAACTAGAATGATAAGCACTCTTTTCATTTAATTTCAACAATGAAAATCCAAACTATGAGGGATATAGCATAGAAGTACTTTTGAACAAACAACAAAGAGCACAAACTAATGCAATTCCCTAAGCGTTCCTTTAGCACACAAAATGAAACTCTCAAATGAAAATGCATGTATTCCTTTTCAGTTTTTCTTAGTGTGAATGATGCAATAAGAAAAACTAGTGCACAAACGATTCATAATTCTTTTCATACAAAAATGATGATTGCGACAATTTCTTTCAAAGAGAAAGGAAGACTTGTATGAAACTTTCAATTTTGAAGAAATGAAGCTTTTCGACACTTTGAATGAAAATAAAATCAAATGCACAAAATAGATCAATTGATTAGCTATGAAGGAGGACTTTATGACACTTCACTTTCTGAAGGAAATGACGATTTTATGACACTTTTCTACTGAAAGAACAATCGATCAAAACTACTTTTCAACAATGGATTGCAAATGAAAAAACAAATACATAAAAAACATTCAACAATCCAGTCTATGTGAGGCCAAACTAAAGAGATGAGAGGTTGATTTATGAGATGAGACATCATTCATATTCAACAAGCAATTCAAAAATAATGAAAATTGACAAAACATTCAACTCCTAGAGGGAAACTGATCCTCAAGAGATCATCACAGGCTGTAACGATAGACAGCGCGTTGAATCACTCTATACCAATGCAGGAAATGAAATGCATCACAGGTCTCAGTTAAGGACAATGCGATGATTACAGTGTGCAATTTTGAAGGTGTTTTTGGCTCAAATTTGATTGAATTTTTAGTGAATTTAGACTTGAATTCAATAAACAACAACAAGTACAGTATATTGGAATGTTCTAAAAGGTTACTTAGCTACTAAAAAGGGAAAATGTCTTTTCCCAGTGGAGTAGCCAATTTGTTTCGGGGATAATTAGTGTTTCTACAAATGCATAACCCTCTAGATCTAGTAGCTGATCTAGAAACACCAGTCAAAACAATCTTAATTTTTCCTATAAACAACATATAAGATAAGGGACATAGAACCTACTTGTAACTTCTGCTTGTTCCTTATCTCCCTTGACCAATTTCGCTGCTCCTTCTCATAGTTAAATTGCTTGAGAAGTACCTGTACAACTTACAGAAACAAAAACCCATCAAAGCATAATGATCTATTGTTCATAAATAGCACAAAATCGAAAGCATGATATACACATGAATGCATTTAACATAAACACAAACATAAGGGAAAAATCTCAAAAACTTTATTGATAAGAGGAAAGATTACAACCAATGCGAGTTCGATCCAGTGTCATCCTTCCAATTCAATCCTTCTTCACCTCATGAAAAGCAAGACATTCCAACAATATCACAATACTTGCACTCAATCCTAATCTCATACCACCAACATCTCCTTGCAACTCAATAATTTCCTACCCAGATCTCTTAGATGAGTGATCTATTTATAGATGAGTGATCTATTTATAGATGAGTGAAGGAGGTTGTGTTATCAATGATGATGATGAATGCCTTTCTATTTTTAGAAATTATTTCCATGAAAGAGGGGATAGGAGGTTGATGTTTCCTAATTTCCTTTTTCATCCAAGGGTGAACTCAGAGGGGCAGGTGGCACTTGAGAAACTTCTAGAGGCTTCCAATGGATAAGGAATCTTCAAGCCCTCACGGAAATTTTCCCAAGTTCACTCATTGCAGGCTAAAGAGGGACTAAGTGCGATGTAGAGCACTAATTCAATGTAGCTCCTGCAATGCATTATAGCATGATAGAAGGCTTCTTGCACTAATCTCTTTAGGTGCACTTTTTGGATGTTTTCCGTGATGGAACTTCTTTGGGAGTAAGGAATTCTGATGACTATCTTATTTAGGGCATGTAACAACTATTTTAGGGGTTGATGGGCCCTAATAACATTGATTTGTAAGTTGGGGTTGATGTGCCCAAATGGATCTGTAACAATTTGTCAAGGGAAATAAAAACATAGTGGAATATGCACTCCTGAGGAGGCCCATAACACTCTCACTCATGGATATTGGTCAAGATTAGAAGGTTCAGTCGTTGGTAGAGTACCCCAAGAATCAGCAAGCATGTAAGGTATTGTATAGTACTTTTTGGGATGACAGTTAGGCTGATGGGCGAGGTCATATATTACAAGGAAAGGATATATTTGGTCTCAGACTCATAGTTGAGGGAGATAATCTTTCATGGAGGGGTTTTACATTACATACAGGACTATTAGGGAGCACTTTACATGGGGAGGCCTCAAAGAGGATGTTCTGAGGCATGTACGAGAGTGTGATGTTTTCTAGAGGAACAAAGGGGAGTATACAATCTTATCACTCAGAAGTCTTCCCTAGAAGTTATCGAAAGAAGGAATAATCTGATGTAACCACAAACCTAATCTTTTAGACTCGGGTTCTAGCCAACCTAAATCCAGAGAAGGCTCTCTCTTTATAATTTAACTTTGTTTTGGGTGGGATTTTAGGCTAGTTCTTAGTGTTCATAAGGTTTTGAATTTGGTTGGGTGGTGTAATTCTGGGAACAGATGGATGGAGCAAGGCCTTCAAGCCATTGCGCTATGGAGTCAATCAAAGGGTGGCTTAACTGGACCAGATCACTAAAGGGAGTGTTCACAGGGCAGGCTAGCAAAGCAAAAGGCAAATCTTCAGATTCAATGGATGATATAGTCCTAACCAGGGTGAAAGGGCAATGAAGAATCCTTAGGGCGGGATCAAGATGAAGAGCAGGAGGTGATCATGAGAAAAGGGAAACTAAGAATCCTTTACTATAGATCGAGGGGGGAACTAAGGAAGTAAGGGAGCATTTAAGAATTCCCTAACTAAGATAGTTAGTAGAAAACATTAAAAATGTAAACAGTCAAGACAGAGAACATTAAAGCTAGTTCTGAAATATCATTCCTAGTTTACCATTCAGATTTCATAGAAACACATATGATTATTAATAAAAATAAAGAAAACAAATAATACACATGGGAGAAAGTACTTATTTGATTTCTGCTTTACACAAGAATCCTGTGAAATGTCTTTACTTTATTCCTTGATCTAGCAAGCCAATCCAGTCTTGATATAATAGAACTTTAACTTGAGAGGAAAATGTCTATAGAAATGTCTTTGAATCCAACCCAAATACTTCAAAAGGTGAAGTATTTATACAAAAAATATTTACAAAATATCTCATAAGAGTTTGAGAATTAATCTAGGAAATCAAAATATCTTCAAGCATGAAGATAAAGACAGATGGAAAACTGCATCATGTTGTCCCTTTTATTGTGATAGTGCTGGTTGTTTGCAGTTCGAATTTGAGCTCTTTAAGCTGGCTGATATTTGTACGCTGGAATCACATTTGCCTTTAAACTTTGACTGATACTATTTAA
Source organism: Pinus taeda (assembly GCA_000404065.3). Taxonomy (NCBI): domain Eukaryota; kingdom Viridiplantae; phylum Streptophyta; class Pinopsida; order Pinales; family Pinaceae; genus Pinus; species Pinus taeda. The sequence continues at coordinate 10,155 of APFE030883975.1, read as the reverse complement.
CCTGTTCCTCTTTGACCCTGTTTATCTATCCTTTCACTTGCCTTCAGATTTACTGTGGTAACTTATAGTAAATCTGTCATGTTTTCCCACCATTCATCTTCAAGCAATTTTACTTTGAGCATCCTTCTATATATCTCGTCTGCCTCAGTGTATTTGGAAAATTTTGGCTTGGTGACAAATAGATGATTCACCTCATGCTCTAGGAAGAATAGATTTTCTAAAGTATCATATAATACTTTCCCTGTTGGCAATGGTTTGACTCCTGAAGTGCTTGCCTATTCCTTGGACAATTTCTCTAACCTTTCAACATAGTCCAATTGTGTTATAGCTCCAAATCTCACTGTTATGGTTTGTGATGCTACACTCATGGCCTAGGGCAACCCCTCCTTCTAGACCTAGTCCCAAATTTAAAAACCAGTGTTTTATTCCTTGTACACGACATTGCCCTGAGTTAAACGCATGTATACGCGGGTCTGCATATAACCAACCTGCGTATACGTATTAAAACACTTAAAAAAATATAAAACTCCTTATTTTCGGGCGGAGATCGCGGGTTTTACCTGCTGATCACCTGTTAGTGCCCGTGGCCCAACTGTTCCCAACCAACTCATAACTAAAAAACTACTTTGGGATTGGTATAAGAAGACATCAAAGGGAAGGCCTAAGGGAGGAGAGAAGAGAGAGAAAGGTTATTATACTGAGATTTTTCCCCTGACCAGGTCTGAAGACCCTTGTGCCTTCTGCACTTCCCCCATTTGTACAGGAAATCTTTGTTTCCTTGTGAGTTGATGTTCATCCACTAGTTATGGCATCATGGAGTGAGTCTTGGAAGGAGATATGCTAGAGGCTTGAGGCTGGACAGATCCTGAAGGAAGCTTTGCTTGGAGCATGTGAAAGGTTACTCAGGTGATATTACTCCTTTTGTACATTCTATTTGTCTATAATAAAGAAACACGTCTTGGTTCCTGATATGCTTCTTCTTTATGTTTATGATGTTCATGTTTGAATTTCATGTATGAATGGTTGTTTAAATTTCATAACTAACTTCCTTCTTTTATAACATAAAGATGATTTCTGTATAAGTCTTTGTCCATATACTGCTGCATTCTTTGGAATTGGTTGTTTTGCAAGACAAAGGAGCGAAAGGGACTTGAAGAAGGGTTTGGACCCTTGAGGAACTTCTCGAACATAGGACTTGAGGTACGCCCTTCTTACTTTAGAATTTGCTTATTATAGCATAATGGCTGTGTGAATGTGTGTTTCTCTGTTTAGACAACTTTCAATCTGCTAGGGTTTCCACCCAAAAGCCCTAGGGGAGAAAATCCCTCAACAAAATTGGCGACTCCACTGGGGACAACACTCTTGTTGTTCCTAGTTTGGGTGTTTGTCAAGCCAATCAGGGCTCAGTTGCTTGTTGGTTTGCTGTTACTGTCTAGTCTGTTCTTGAATTCTAAGTTTTGCCAGTTTCTTCAGTTTGTTTTTTATTTTTCTTGAAATCTTTCATATACATTGTTTTCCTTAGTTATAGAAGCATATAAACGCTTGTTTCCTGAAGTAAACCCGCGTATACGCAGGTTTCCTCAGGCACAGTCGCGTATACATGCAATCTGCACTTAAGTATAGTCGTGTATATCTTGGAACTTTCAAGATTTATAAATTTTTGTGTCTCTGAAGTTTGTCTGGTGTTTTGAGTCAGTTTGAAACAATCATTTTTGCCAGTATCACTTGTCTGTTTTACATCAAGCGTCTTACTCTGATTTCTCTCTGATTATAAGGAGTATTGGTCTTGTTTTGTGTTTGCAAGCGTCATTGTCTTTTTGCTAAAAGCACGCAAGATTTCTTGATTGGAATCTTGGCTTCTCTGATTTATCAGAGCAGAAAGATTGTTATCAATCTTTGTGTTGAATTTTGCTTTTGGTGACTTTTTGTTTGCTTGACAAAACCACTTTTTGTGACCATCTACTTCTTTGTTTCTTCAAAGTTTTCAATTGATGCTTTCTTGAAATTGTCTTTTTGATCTTTTTTGGTCTTTGTTACCAAAGCTTTCATTGCTGCTTTCGATTGTTAAAAAGCATCTTTAAACACATTTGTTTTTGTTGAGTTTTCATTCGTTGTATGGTGTCAACTTGCAAAAGTGTTTCTTGCTTATTGTTTCAATCACAAAGTTCCAGTTTTGTTGAGAGCATTTTTGAAAAGACTTTTTTGTTGCTACTTTGAAGAGAACTTTTTGAAAAGTTTTGTTTTGCTTTCTTGAACATGCTTTTCATTTGGTTTCCTTTTGGTGAGTGAAAGTGCTTTATGTTTATATTGAGTTTTGTTTTTAGTATTTAGACGAAATGAATGGTAGCATCTCATATTCCATCTAGATATTGTAAGTGGCAAAAGAAAATTTGATAAGCAAAGCAACTTTCATTTCTTGTTTTAGAGTTGTTTTCAATCTTGCATCAAGCATATAGTTGTTGCATTAGGATTGGTTTGCATCTCTTTAGGCATAAATAGTTTTGTTAACTTTTGAGTGTGAAATGTGAATTAAAGAAAAGTAAAGAAAAGTTTGTTTCATTAGAAGTTTCCTTTCGAACCCTGTAGAAATTACTCTTCATCGAAAAACAATGACAAAGTGCACATGCATATAGTTAGGTTTTATTAATTTCTTTTGCGTCGAAAAAACACCACTAGTTTCACTTCCATCATCCTTTGACTTAAAGAACAACCCTTAAAATCAAGTGTTAACTAAAATCAACTAGAACTTTTTTCTTTTAAGTTAAATACACAAACAAGTTTTAGGATTTTAGGGCCTTGGATTAGGCGAGTGGAGAGTTAACTCTCCAAGGCCATTTAAACGTCAAACATAGGAGTCTGAATAATGAGAGAAAATCCAATAGTGTTAGGAAGACCAGGAAAGCTCCAGATTTGGGAGTTAAGCACGAGGGTCTGTGAAGACAGGGAAGAGAGATACCCCCTCTCATACTTGTCTGAAATTACCTCACGACTGTTCCGCCTGGTTTCTGCGACGAGTTGGTGTCCATAGTTGCTACTCCTAGGGAACTACATAGGTGGCTGCAGAGGGGAATCCCGTGGCACCTGAGGTCGATGTTGTATCACTCTCAACGGTACTACTGGAGGGCACCCTTGTGAAGCTTGGGGGCTTGCACCGACGCAGGCTATTGTTAGGAGGTTAGCGTAACTTCCTATGTTACCTTCGCTGATAGGCCTGGGCCCTCATCATCCCAGACTATCTTCGAAAGGCCCCTTATTTTTCACTTTCTTGTATTTTGGTGTCCAGTCCTAATCACCCGGAGTGGAAATACTTGGAAGTTGTTTGACTGGCTGTATCTTTAGGGACTTTATAGTGGGTGCTTTGTGCTCTTAGTCGGCATAGATTTCAATTTTTTGAGTCTTTAGTTAGATTTTAAACAAGAAATTCAAAGTGGCTGACCGATCTCCTAGACGGTCTTGAAGACTTCGTGGTCTTTCACCACTGAGTTTAGAGCCTTCTCCGAGAAGGCGCATAGGTAATAATACCGACGGGTTTCATCCCACGGCAATTGACGCATCGGGGATTGATCCTCCTCTAGGGGGCATTAGTATTGAAGCAAGGCCTGGTACTTCCGCGGAGCATAGAGGAACACTCCAGTTATTTCTCGAGTTTGCTTACAAGCGGAGGATAATATTGAGGTAGAATAACTTTCAGAGTCGTTAGCGGCTCCGAATTCTCCCCTACCATCCAGTCATCCACACATATTGCAATACGTTGGGACTCCGACGCATAGACCATCAAGTCCAGGTTACGCTACACACTTACCTTCGATGACCACTACTGGAAGCATGGCTTCTACAAGTGCTACGACTGTACAGACTCCCATATCTGTACAAGGGGGAGGAACTATTTCCATCCCCTCCGTCTCTTTATTCGGATATTTTGCTAGCACGTCTTTTATTGGGTCTACCTCCATTCCGTCCACGAGTGGAAATTCCCAAACCAATGTTTTTGCTTTTTGGATTCTTCCATTTGGCGCACATTCACAGGGCATTCCTTCAGCTCCGTTCGAGGCCACCACGTCCATGATGAGTGGATCGGCTTCGTTCCAAGGTTTTCCATTCGGATGTGGTCATATACCACATTCCAACCCTACGATAGGATCCATGCCTTTTTCTTCCGTAGGACAAAGCAACAATCCTTTCCAAGGTTGGAATAACCCTGGGCTTAGTATTGCTGGAACTGGGAATCCATTTTTTGGCCAATATGGGAATAGGCCATATACCACGGTTAGTTCATTCCAAAGTATTCCTCCCCTAGCTTCGGCTTGGAATCCATATCAGGGGTTGTCAACTCCTTACAATCCTTTAGGAGGAAACTTTGCTGGGTATGGTGGATATACGGCCGGAGTTGGTCAAACTCTAAGTTTTGCTGGGTCACAAGGCTTGCCTTTTGGCTCAGCGGGTTCTACTGGTTACTTTGGGTAGCCTGGTGCCTTCCAAAATCTAGGCCAATCTTTTCAGAGCTTCGGGAGTGCCGCCCAGTTAGGGTGGAATCCCCAAGCTACTCCTAGACTTCCATTTATGGCAACGTTGAACTTGCCAGATCTCGCTAAGTTAACTAACGACCCAATCAAGTATAATTCGGCCTGGCCTCCGGTCCCAACTAAAATCCCTTAGGATATTCCAAAATTTGAAGGGAAGAGTGGTGAGGACCCGGGCGACCATGTAACCACGTTCCACTTATGGTGCTCATCGAACTCCCTGATCGATGACTCGGTTAGGTTTAGATTATTTCAACGCACCTTGACTGGTAATGCGGCTAAGTGGTATATAGAGTTGCCTGGGGGTAGCTTTACATCATTCGCTGGCTTAGCCAATATTTTCTTGAACCATTTTCAGTTGCCTGTCCGGTATGATGCCGAAACCAAACTACTGGCCACTTTTTGTCAGGATAGGGCAACTCACATTCTGATCATATTCAGGAATGGAGATGGAGAAAGAGGCTCATTAAAGCCGAAATCCCTCCGGAGTACCATCTCGAGTGGTTCTTGAAGTCTTTGATACCTGAGATCTCCAAGGATGTCTCCATGTCTGGGGTCTATTCTGAGGAGCAAGCCATTTTTAGGGCCCAACAATTAGAATTGATCTACTCTTAGTCTGGGATCCTACAAAAGTACTTGCCAGATGCCCCTGGGTCTAAGGTTGACGTGGCTAAGCTGAAGCCAGGTCCCCACACGGATGTTATTGTTGGGTCGGTAGACACAAATACGATGAACTTGTTGAATTAATTGCAGCAGTTGTCTTTACAAACTGGTTCCAACAACCAAGTCACATCGTCTAACCCTTCCGCTTCCCAAAATTCTTCGATTAATGCTGTCCAATCTAATAACCTCAAAGGAATTCAAAATTCCAATGGGAAGAAGAAAGGACGAGGTAAGAAAAAGAACCAGGATGGGAAGCCTGATGCAAATAAATCCGACAATAATGCTGGTGGAGGTACAAATGAGTCGAAAAAGAAAGTCAAGTTTCCATGCAAGTTGTGCAGTGGAGACCATTTAACTCATCTTTGCCCCAAGATTGAAGACACTCAGCGCTTGTTAGGGCAGCAAGGGACTTCTAGTTCCCAAGATGTGTTAACCAACCCTTTTCCCCAAGGGCAACAACTTCTTGCTGGCGCGAGTTCAAACCCTAGAACCTCCGCAGGGGGAAACCAGGAAGGGGAAAAATCATCGAATGTTTTCATGATGGGTTCTAATGTCCATGTGGCTACTCGGTCATGTGATTATGGTGAAGCCAAAACTTCCAAGGACAAGGCTGTTCTCGGAAGTACTGACCTTCATATCGAGCGACCCCCTGTTGAGACTATACCACGGATACCGAAAGGTTCCGCTAAACGTGTGACTATTAATCCTAATGCTAGGGCCACCCAGAATTAGTCCATTGTGGAGGATCTGGCCTAGAGTCCGTGCGCTATGTCTGCTTTAGAGGTTCTCTAGTCGTGTTCGGCTCAGAGAAGTGCTTTACTTTCTGTGATTGGGGCAATCGATCCAAAAAATTCTTTAGTGCTCACTTTCGACATGTTAAATGTCAAAAAGCGACTCCCTCATCACATGGCTTTTCAAATAAAGTCTAAATACCGGAAAATTAACATTTTTTGTACCGTTATTGATGAAGGGGCTTCCACGTGCGTCATGTCAATGTCATGTTGGAAAGATATTGGATCGCCTTCGGCTGTTCCTTCACCTACCATCTTGACTGCATTCGATGGCCATTCCCATAAGTTGCATGGGATTATCCCGACCTTTCCTATATGTGTTGGGGGGAAGGTCATTAATATTGAAGTAGAAGTCGTAGATGCTAACCTAGACTATAATCTCCTCCTAGGAAGGAACTGGGTATATGAAATGGATGCCATTTTTTCAACTCTGTTTCGTGTCATTCGCTTTCCTCATGAGGGGAAAATCATAAGGTTGATCAATTGGATTATTGTCTAGTTGATCCTCAAGCAAGCTTCGACTCTACTGTTCCTTTAGTGGATAACCCTCATCCGCCTACTGATAATCTAGGAGTAGGGATGTATTCCTCGTTGATGGGTACTTTTGAGTTTCCCTCTTCTATTGCTAAAATCAATGCCATTTCATCATCTAAGGAGTTTTCTCAAGATGGGTTCTTTCGAACTCGTTATTTTTTAGACCCTTGGACCTTGCCTTCATCTATGACCACATTAGTTGAAGGACAAGAGAATGGAATGGAATTTCCTATATCTGCAGCTGAGCTTAGATATCAGTCTATCGTCAACTCTGCAGATGACCATTTTACTCCTTTTTCCGAAGAGGAGTTTGATGGCGATGTGGCCCTCACTTGGAGCCTTGATTCTACCTCTGCTTTGGACTGCTTAGATTCAGTTTTACCATCGGAAGAAGCAATTATTGAAGCAATGATGGGTATAGATCGACCTTGGGAAGATTTACACCATCGTTCATACTTTCTTCCTCCATTGCAGGAGGTAGAATCTAGAGTCTCCGAGCTCTGTTTTAGTGATGTTTGTACGGTGTCAAACCCTTTGGCTCCAGCACATGTTTGTGCCGAAGGTAATATGTCGGTGATTTCAAAAACAACAGCTATAAACATCTCTAGGGACCCTAACACGATTGAGAATCTCTTCATCGGAATTGAGTGTTCCCCTAAAGAAATTCAAATTTACACCGACCTGTTCAAAGAATTTCGGGATGTATTTGCTTGGTCTTATGAAGAAATGCCTGGCATTGACCCATCTATAGTTCAACATGAGATCAAGACGTATGAAAACGCCAAACCAGTCTATCAGAGGCTTCGGCCGGTCAACCCTAGGAAAGCAGCAACTATCAAAGCGGAAGTGGAGAAGCTGCTAAAGGCAGGTTTTATATACCCTGTTCCTGTTACTGATTGGGTTTCTAACCCAGTCCATGTAGATAAAAAGAAAGGAACAATCCAAGTATGCATCGATTTTAGGGACCTAAACAAGGCTTTTCCCAAAGATAATTACCCCACACCATTCATTGATTAGATTATTGACGAGTGTGAGGGTAATGAGATTTTTTCCTTCATGGTTGGATTCTCTGGTTATAATAAAATTTCTATCCGCCCTGAAGACCAACATAAGACAACCTTTATATGTCCCTGGGGTACCTTTGCATATAGAAAGATGCTTTTTGGTCTTAAAAATGCTGGAGCTACCTTTCAGCGGGCGATGTCGTATGATTTCCATGACATCAAGCATGTCATCGAAGCATACTTAGATGATCTCGCTGCTCGTTCTCGAAAGAGAACTGATCACCCTAGTCACCTTCGAATGATCTTTGAGCGATGTCGTTTTTATAAAATCTGGTTGAATCCCAACAAGTGCGTTTTCGCGGTTACTTCCGGTCAGTTGTTAGGGTTCATTGTGTCAAATGAAGGGATTCGGGTAGATCCCTTCAAGGTTGAGGCAATAGTTCGGTTGCCTCCCCCGTCCTCAATTTGTCAACTTCAGAGTCTTCAAGGGAAGGCTAATTTCTTAAGGTGGTTTATAGAAAACTATGTCGAGATCACTAAAGGCTTCATGCAGTTGCTACGAAAAGGAGTTCCATTTGTATGGGATGACTTTGCACAACGATTGTTTGATGCTTTGGAAAAGCACTAGTCTCTACCCCGCTTTTGAGTCCACTGGATTATGGCAGAGACTTCCTTTTATATCTCGCTGCAACAGAATCAACCATTGGTATGGTTCTGGTTCAGGAAGACGATGCTCTCATCGAGCACGTGATTTATTATTTGAGCCGAGGCTTAATAGGTCCTGAACTTCGCTATTCTCCAGTTGAGAAGTTGGCCTTGGCAGCCGCTCATGCTGTCCAGCGGCTCTGTCACTATATCTTGCTACTAAAAACTTTTGTCTTAGCGGGGGTCAATCCATTTCAATTTGTCCTTAGTAGGCGAGTGATTGGGGGCAAATCTAATAGATGGATAGTCATCTTGCAAGAATTCGATCTCGAGTTCTTGTCTGCCAAGTCTAAGAAATCCATGGTTTTCGCTGAGCTAATTTCTGAGCTGCCTTGTGGAGAGGATACTGTTTATGAGGAAAGTTTTCCCGACGAACATTTATTCCTCATCTCTTCACTCGACCCTTGGTATGGAGATATCATTGTCTATCTCCATAATTCGAAGTTTCCCTCTACTTTCTCCAAGGATGAACGTCGTAAATTACATCACCTGGCTAAAAATTATGTTATTATTGGTGATACCTTATACCGTCGAGGGGTTGATTCAATCCTCTGGCGTTGTTTAAACTTGGAGGAAGCAGAGTCTGTTCTTAATGATTGCCGCAATGGAGCTTGTGGTGGTCATCTATCGGGGCTTGCTACAGCCCAACGCATCTTACGTGCTAGCTATTTTTGGCCTTCACTTTTTAAAGACTGTGTGGAAGCGGTCAAATGTTACCACCCTTGTCAGATCTTTACTCGAAATATGCGTGCTCATCCAGCTCCTCTTTTTCCCGTTTTCACTGTTGGTCCTTTTATTAAGTGGGGTATTGATTTTACAACTTGTAATCCGCCTTCAGTGGCGAATCACAAGGACATTATTGTGGCTGTAGACTACTTTACGAAGTGGGCCGAAGCCATGCCCACTTATAAAAACGATAGTGACATGACAACTTTGTTTCTTTTCAATCAGGTTATCTCAAGATTCGATGTCCCGAGAGAGATTGTCACTGATCATAGCAGTCACTTCCAGAATCAACTGATGTCTGAATTGGCTCTTAAATTAGGTTTCTGGCAAGAGCATTCATCTCCTTATTATCCTCAGGCCAATGGATAGGTCGAGGCAGTTAATAAAACTCTTAAGACGATACTCCAACAGACAATCGAAAAAAATCGGTCCAATTGGCACATTATGTTGTATTCGGCTCTTTGGGCATACCGGACCTCCGTAAAGACTGCTACTGGTTTTACGCCTTTTCAGTTGGTTTACGGGATGGAATCTATCTTTCTGATCGAATGTGAAATTCATCCTCTCAAATTAGCTATAGAGCTCCTTCCAGAGACTTCGAGTCTCGAAGAGCGCCTCCTTCACTTGGAACATCTTGATGAGCAGCGTCGAGATGCCGCCACGATGAATGAGGCTCATAAGAAAAGTGTCAAAATGCAGTATGATAAATTTGTCCGTCCTTGAGTCTTTTCTGAAGGCGACCTTGTCTTGGTCTATGACCAAGATAAAGACGCCTTGGGGGCAGGCAAGTTTAAGCCTATGTGGTGTTATCACAAAACTAGTACTGATGGCTGCTAATCAGTAAGACCTTATGTAACTATTTCAGACCAGACTTTTAGTTAAGGATTAGCCTCCTTAACCTGAGAGGGCTCTCTCAAAATAAACTATTGATTTATCTTTAAGCACAAAGAGGGCTAACTCTTGAAATGAAAATTTAGTAAACATGCTGGTTGGACAGACAGCATAACATTTCTTCCATTGGGCTCATGGAGTCAAACATCTTTTCAATAAACTGTCAGCTACTCGTTCATGGAAGTCAAGGCATGTAATGTTTAAACACTCAAAATATTTCTCAAATAACCATCAACTCGTAAGTAAACACAGGAAGTCTGAGCACTAGGTGAATTCAGAGTGATTGTGTACCTAAAGAGCTGTAAAACATGAAGGACAAGA
>APFE030883972.1:86412-121565 GCA_000404065.3 Pinus taeda | reverse complement strand
CCTCGTTGGGATTACATCCAACTAAAGAATAGCAGGGGAGTAGTTGTTAAGGTGACAATGGTGACTAATCCAAATGTTTTTGATGTCAAGTGCATCTTCCTCTTAGATTTCTAAAACGTTATTTTGGCTTCAATATCCTTTTTTGTTGATGAAGTCTCTTCCTTTTATTAGTAATTGGCCGGGAGCTACTTCCAAGATTTAACATGGTTAGAGTGTTTAAACACTATCCCAACCTTATAATCCAATTTATATTTCCCCTGTTCTAGAACCTTAGTACCAAGTGCCAAACATTTTGGATTGAGGGATATACCCACTCCACACTTAACACTACAATCACACAAAAACACCAGTGGTTCTCAAGACATTAGCACCTAGGCCCTAATACAATGGAGCAAATAGGACCATGTGTTATGTCTAAGGGTTTACCAAAATATTGGCGAACTAGCATTTTCAGTCACAACTCCTTTGCATACCAGGATGATGTAATAGAATGTCAATAGATGAACTGCTCCTTGTCAATTAAAATTATCAAGGAGTCAACCCAACATAATATCAGGACCAAGATATATCGAGTGAACACATAATTAAAACACTAATAATATATCGGCCTAGTAGATGACAACACTCGACAAAGAAATTTGTAAACGAATGTTCCATCACTTGACACCACTCAAACTATCTTATCAACAAATAGTTTAAGTGAAACTTCGGTATAGATTGTTTTGGTAGATGAAAATTGATCTCACAGGAAATTTTTCATCTTGCTCTCCTAATAGTTGATAGCTTCAACCACCAACATATTGAGATTTTTTAGAAACTAAAGACACACAGAACTGTTGCAAATTGTTGAGGCTAGGCATGGAACCATGACACCATACGAGTAGACTCCGATGAAACAGCAGAAATCGACAACTATTATCGCATTCTAAATCTTTGTTAACTGATAGAAATTCCATTGGAACTTGGGAAAATCATAAGTTTGTGTGTTATGGGATTCTCTCAATATACAATAATTTTTGCATTAGAAACCTTTAACAAAGAAATTCAACGCTAAGCAGATGGATCTCTATGAAACTTCAAATTGGAACCTCATGACAAAAGTAATGGGTCAATGTGGAAAAATATTGCCAAAAGTTGGATTCAGGGGTTGGAACCATGACTAATTACTTTGAAATAGAGTATTTCTCCTATGAATAAAAGAAACCCAATCTTTGTCAATCATGATGTTGAAATAATTATTTAACTTGGTAAAATAGAACGCAACGATTACGCTTGAACATGATGTGATTCATCAACAAACAATACACAGTAGTGGCTTCATCAGCACCGCCATCTCGCTTGCGTACTGAAAGAGAAAGCACACAGAAACGGTGCGTAGGAGGAAATAGTCGAAACTTGGGCCCTACCAGTTACCGGTAATGCTTTTACAATTGAAAGCGAATCCAATCATCGTACTTCTCTGAATGAGAAGTCAAACTTCCCTAACCTCTGCCTCCTGAAAATGCTATAATAGTAGGGAATCTTGAAAAAACCTCCGCCAAGGATTGCGTAAGCAGGCTCTGTTGTTCCGTTCTCGCCGCAATTATGAGCATAAACTTTATGCTTCTTCAATTTGCATGATTTCCCCGCTCAATCAATTATGATATTATATCCAATGGTCAATACCAAGTATGGATGATTACAGATTGTATTTTTATTTCACTAAAACCGCCTTGGTCTCCTCTGACCTCTTCACACATTCACACTACACTCTCTTATCTCAGACTCTCTCTTTGATCTTACTTGTTACAGAAGTCTATATACAATGATGGTTTGGCTATGATATGTTAAACGTAAATAAAAAATTATTCGTTTTCATAAAACATCTAATCTAGCCTAAAATATTTAAATCCCTCAGTAAAATACTTGAAATTATGAATTACATGTCGATGGGGAAATAAATACCTCACTTCTCTAACAATCCCTATTAGAATAGCCACTAATATTTTCTTTGGAAAATAAACCCCTTCATCTAGAACTAATCTTATCTTCATAAATTAAATAAAGGGAACCCACTCCCTTTAGTAAATTTAGTGAGACCTCTAATGTCACATGATTCGGGTTCAAATTGACTTTGATAACAACAAATTTTGATTCAAGTTCATATTTATTCATTAAGTATAGATAAGATTCATTGGATTCAAACACGCACACATATAATATAGAAAAATAATATATATTTTGTACTTTATTAATATCTATTATTAACTCGTATTCATGTTATGTGCAATTAAATTTTAACATATAATAAAAGTATTAAAAATAATAAATAACACACAAAATAAAAATATAAAAATTTATAAATAATCATAATTTTGGTATGTGATGAGCTACATGTGACTTACAGAATAAATGAGCCCATCAACTAGCACCAACTATCAAATAGGAATATATGTTGCGGAATTTCAAACTAAAGGATCAAATGGAACACCATGATGGATCCATAAGGAGAAGGTGCCTCTATTCCAGTGCACCTTTGATGTGGTCCAGTCTCATTCGCTTGGGTTTTCACCACATACCCCATTTTCTATCCAATATGTATTGTGAATCACTAGTCATGCAGTGTCGCAAATCACACAATGCTACAGAGTATAGGTGAGGTACGAAGATCATAACTGTTTTGGTTAGTGGTATGGAGAGGATGCCTAGAGGTCATTTGTACAATACCATGTGGAATTGGTCAATGATGTCAGACCAGAATGAACCTATGGGTGAACCAAAACAAATTTAAATTTTTCTTTGTATTTCATCGAATTTTGAGCCCCACTCTAGGATTTTGTTGAACCCTATGACTTAGACCTCGAGAAGGTCTCACTAATTTTGAAGAGATGATCCTGCACTAATTTCTTTTTATCTAGACTACTTAGTGAAGCTTTTCATGAAGTACTAGATTTTGCAATAATACTCTCCAAAATTTCAACCATGCAAATTCAATATAGAGAATTGTGATTATTGCAAAGTAATAACCATTTAGTTAATTATAAGAATATTTTACTTGGACTAATTTCATAATTAGTATAAATTTCACCTGTAGATCAAACTGATATATGCAATTTCCTAAGGCGTAATACTTGATCTACTTCTACAAAACCTTAAGCGGAAGCAAAATCGATTTCATGAGCAACATCAAGCATAAACACATATAACTGATCAAGAGAAATAATCACACATAACACAAGATATATCACTGGGGAAAGCATCAGCATAAAACCCCAACATTGTATTATCAATCAAGTGGAAATCCTCTTTTGTTTACAAAAAATATCAACTCAAGAGTTATCCTGTACTTTCTGCAATCAAAAGATGATGATCATAGACTCACTAGGCCTCAATATATAGGCCACAACTCCTCCAATCCCCTATTTCCTTGCGCAATTTTGATTGGGGTCCAATTACAAACATATGTGAATTGGCCCCGGATCATACCTGCTATCAACCTCAGGTCCTACTACACAATTCTTGAGGACTCCAGTTCATCCTGCATGCAAGGAATATTCCATGGGAAGATCCAAGCATCCGATAGTACATTGTCCCTCATCTGATCTGAACTGGGTCTCTGTCTGAACTGCCATGCATCAGTTATCCATGAGAAAATACTCAGTTATCTAAAATAATAGTTGTCACATGCATGCAAGCATCAACAAACCATATTTTATTATTTTAACAACTTGTTAAAATATTCTAACTGGACTTGACTGGTTAGAACTAAGTCAACTGATTCTCTCATTATAGAACTCATACTTAATTCCTCAATTAGTGGAGAGAATAAAGGATAAATTCCTCAATGAGTGGGACAACTAATTGCATGTTCTCACAAAGGCTTCAAGTTTAATTTTTACAACTAATTAACTCATGGAGATTAATCAGTTAATATTTTAAACTGTTGTTAAGACAAAATTCGATTTTACTTCCTATACATAGACCAAGGACTGCTATAAATAGGAAGGGACCCAGAAATGCTATTTTTAGAACTTTCTATTTTTAGCAGTTTCACCTCTCACCCAAGGTGGCCAATGACCTCACAGGCCAAACTGCTATTTTTATACATTCTATTCTTAGGATTTCTATTTTTAGAACATTCTAAATTTAGCATTTCTTGTTGCACACTTTTCAACGCTCCCTCTCAACAAGAAAGGGATTATCAGTAACCCTGATCCTGTCCCTGTGGAACTCAAACTTGCCTTTTGACAATGCCTTTGTCAAACTATCTGCATCATGTTTCTCGGTCGAAATGTATTGCAACATCATGATCCTCTTGACCACACAATCTCATAGATGATGATAGCGGATATATATATGCTTGGACCTATTATGAAACACTAGATTCTCAGAAAGTTTAATGCAACTCTGATTATCACAATATATCACGGTAGGATCCATCATCTGACCAAACAATCCCACTAGAATCTTCCACATCCATATGGCCTCACATGCAGCCTAACTAGCTGCCATGTACTCTACCTCCATTATGCTAAGTGCAACTGATCTTTGTTTCTTGCTATACCAAGAAATCACAACTGACCCAAGGTTTAAGATTCCCCCAGAAGTGCTCTTCCTATTTGATGGACTACCTGCCCAATCTGCATCCGTGAAGCCTTGGAGCTTCACTCCCTCTGTCTGCATGTACCATAATCCTTATTGTGTAGTGCCTTTGAGATATCTCAGCACATGCTTTACCACCTTCCAAAATAACTTGGTTGGATGAACCATAGCTTGACTCAGATGGTTCACCGCAAAGCACAAATCTAGTCATGTGTTCACCAAATACATGAGCGAACCCACAAGCTGCCTATAAACAATAGAAGCTACTACCTCACCTGAAGTAGCATAATCTCCATGGGCTTGCACATCTCCATGTGGAAGCGCCTGAGTATCTCATTGGCATACTTGCCTTGAGACACAAATACTTACCCATCTCTCTGCCACACCTCCGTGCCTAGAAAGTAGTGCATGAGGCCCATGTCCTTCATCTCAAACTCTCTTGCAAAATCCTCACCTGTCAAAATTAGATCATCGACATAAAGTACAATAATCAATAGCTTACCATCTAAAATGATGTGGTAGTGGTTCGCATCCGCTTCAATCTTGGTGAAGCCCAACCCGGTGAAATAGTTGTTGATCCTGGTATACTAAGCATAGGGTGCTTGCTTCAACCCATACAATGCTCGCTTGAGACGACATACATGTGACTCATGATCAAAGGTCTCAAATCCCTATGGCTACTCTATATATACCTCTTCCTCAATCTCCCCATTGAGGAATGTTGTCTTCACATCCATCTGATGGATCTGCTAACCCATCTATGTTGATAATGCTAGAATCGATCTAATTAATGAGTACCTTGCAACAGGAGCAAAGGTATCATCATAGTCAATCCCCTCAACCTATGAAAAACCATGGGCAACAAACCTTGCCTTGTGTTTCTCAATACTACCACCAGCTGCTTGTTTTACCTTGTAAAGCCATCGGGAAGTAACCACTGACTTTTCCCCCGGTCTAGGGACAACATCCCACACATTGTTCCACATGATAGAATCATACTCATCTACCATTGCATCAACCCAAACTGGCTGTTGCACTACCTCCTCAAAAGAAGAAGGCTCAGTCGCTACACACTACCCAACTAGGGCCATGTAGCCAGTGTGTCTATTGGGAGATCTCCTCTATCTGCGCTGAAAGGATGGCTACCCCACATTCTCTCTCGCATCCTGCATTAATCTGTCAACTTTCCGTGAGTGTTTCTGCCCATCTCTGGAAGACTCTCCAGCAGTGGTGATCTCCACTACTGGAATCTCTCCATGCGGCTGATCCACATCATCAGGAGGCTCCTCCTCCTTAGGAACTAATAATTCCTCATCATCACCATGCAACTTGAGCTCCCTCTCAAGTGATACTCGCATGGCTCGCTGCTCATAGAACTTCAAATCCCTGCGCACTACGGTCCTCTGACTGGCAAGTAGAAACACATGATAGTTGTGAGGTGTATCCGTGTACCCCATAAGTATTCCCAACTCAGTTGTTGGGTCTAGCTTCTTCCGAGCATATTTGGTCACATGACAGAATACTGGTGATCCAAAGATGTGGAAGTGACTCACATTTGGTCTCTTCCCCAAAAAAGCCTCCATATGTGTCTTCATCCCCAAAATATGATGAGGACTTCTATTTTGAAGATATATTGTTCTATTGCATGTCTCAGCCCACATATGAAGTGGTAGGCCTTGGTCATGCAACATCGATCAAGTTGTGCCCACAATAGATATGTTCTTCCTTTCAGCCACCCCATTCTGTTGTGGATTATGAGGTGCCGTGAGTTCCCATTTAATTCCTTCTGAAGCATAGAAATCCTTAAACTACTGGGAAATATACTCTCCATCGTTATCACTTCTCAAGGCCTTTACTTTCATCCCTGATTCTTTCTCTGCCAAAGCTTTGAACTCACAAAACTTCAAGAAGGTTTGATCCTTCTTTTTCATGAAGTAGATCCAACGTCTATGAGAAACATAATCACCAAAAATAACATAATACCTTTGCTTTGCGATGGAGACTGTAGAGAAGGGCCCACATACAACTGAATGAACTCGCTCCATAACTGCTCCTACTCTACCATCCCGATCATGAAAGGAAGATTTTGCATACTTACCCAAAGTGCAACCTTTGCATGTGCTCATTTTCTCCAGCTTGCACTTGGGTAATCTGGTAGAAATTCGTTGCATGATCTTCAAGGCCCCATGATGCAAGTGGCCCAGTCTCCTATGCCATAACTCGCCAATATCTTGGTCGTGCGTCACTTCTGCTTTGGAACTCAAAGCAGCACAGTCCTCTACCTGTAATTTATAGAGATTCTTAACTCGAATCCCTATTTGTTTGGTCTGTCCAGTGTCGATATGCCTTAGGAAAACCTTTCCCAAACTAAAGACTACATCATAGCCTTTATCCTAAAGCATAGTAATAGACACAAGATTCTTTTTCAACCCTGTTACATACATAACATTAGAAAGAGATAGGGGAGAACCATGCTCCCTCTGAAACACAACCGTACCTTCACCTGAGACACAATACTTTCCTTCATTGCGCATCTCGATCCGTATCTGGAGATCCTTCTCCTCCAAAGTGTTGAAAATAGTCTTGTCACTTGACATGTGGAAAGAAGCTCCACTATCCAAGTACCAAACACATCCCATGCTGGATGAAACCATGCATGCAATAAGTGAGAAATCCATCTCAAATTGTGAAGCTAGAGCATCACCATCAGATTCCTTGGAGGAACCTTTCTTAGACTTCTTCCTTGGGCAACTAGTAGCATAGTGACCCAACTCATGACAATGAAAGCGTCTCACCTTCGACTTGTCCAACTTCTTCCCTCCTTGAGAAGACTTGGATTGGGATTCCTTCCCTTTCCCTTTCTTAGCTTTAGATGCTAAAGCCGAGTTCTCTTCATCATCATGTTTTGATGAAGAAGATCCATCTCTAGTGTTCCGTTTGTTCTCCTCCTGCATCAAATCCGACCATAGTCGTTCCCAATCTGGCAGTTTTTCCCTTCCATTCACTAAGTCCTGGCAGCCATTCCAGCTCTTAGGAAGGCCAAGGAGTGCTAGACTCACCATATCATCATTAGTGATAGTGATCCCTACGCTTGCAAGCTCATCTCTACAGTTGGTGAGCTTGTTCAAGAATGTAGTGATCGTGTCGCCCTTTTCACACTTGATCTTTCAAAGCTTGTCCTTCAGTGCCAGTTTCCTCTGATCACTGCTATTCTGATATAAATCTTTCAATGTTTTCCACATTGCAAATAGAGTCTCCTGCCCATGGAGGCTCGAGACTATGTGATCTCGAACTCCCTCTAGGATGATTCTCCTAGCTCTAGCCACATTCTTCTTCCAGTTTGCAACCTGAGTAGCATCAGTATGCTTAGGGACATCTTGATCAATGAAGTCCTTAATGCCATTATCTTCCAATACTGCCTCCATACGATCCTTCCAAACTATGTTGTTTGAGCTGCCACCAAGGGCATACTCAAGCCTCAAACCAATGAAGGCCATCTGGATGAAATCTGAACTGTAAAGAGTACTAGATATCTATATCCCGAATAATAAACTTCGACTTTCTTTCTCTTTCTTGTATATTGTTCCTTGCTTGATTACCTATGCTCCGATACCATGTAGAAATTTCACCTGTAGATCAAACTAATATATGCAATTTCCTAAAGCGTAATACTTGATCTACTTCTAAAAAACGTTAAGTGGAAGCAAAATCGATTTCATGAGCAACATCAAGCATAAACACATGTAACTGATCAAGAGAAATAATCACACATAACACAAGATATATCACTGGGGAAAGTACCAGCATAAAACCCCAACATTGTATTATCAATCATGTGGAAATCCTCTTCTGTTTACAAAAAATATCAACTCAAGAGTTATCCTGTACTCTTTGCAATCAAAAGATGATGATCATAGACTCACTAGGGCTCAATATATAGGCCACAAGTCCTCCAATCCCCTATTTCCTTGCGCAATTTTGATTGGGGTCCAATTACAAACATCTGTGAATTGGCCCCAGATCATACCTGTTGTCAACCTCAAGTCCTACTACGCAATCCTTGAGGACTCTAGTTCCTCCTGCATGCAAGGAATATTCCATGGGAAGATCCAAACATCTGATAGTACATTGTCCCTCATCTGATCTCAACTGGATCTCCATTTGAACTGCCATGCATCAATTATCCATGAGAAAATACTCAGATATCTAAAATAATAGTTGTCACATGCATGCAAGCATTAACAAGCTATATTTTATTATTTTAACAACTTGTTAAAATAATCTAACTGGACTTGACTAGTTAGAACTAAGTCAATTGATTCTCTCATTATAGAACTCATACTTAATTCCTCAATCAGTGGAGAGAATAAAGGATAAATTCCTCAATCAATGGGACAACTAACTGCATGTTCTCACAAAGACTTCAAGTTTAATTGTTACAACTAATTAACTCATGGAGATTAATCAATTAATATTTTAAACCGTTGTTAAGACCAAATTCGATTTTACTTCCTATAAGTTGACCAGGGACTGTTATAAATAGGAAGGGACCCAGAAATGTTATTTTTAAAACTTTCTATTTTTAGCAGTTTCACCTCTCACCCAAGGTGGCCGATGACCTCACTGGCGAAACTGCTATTTTTAGACATGCTATTTTTAGGAGTTCTATTTTTAACACATTCTAAATTTAGCATTTCTTGTTGCACACTTTTCAACATAATTATCACAAGCCAAAACCATTTAGGTAATTACAAGAATATTTGACTTAGACTAATTTCATAACTCTCACAAGCCAAAACCGTTCAAATTTTGATAAAATGTGCTCCTTGTATTGTCAAACACTCATGAATGTTTATGAAGAAATATGGGTGCTCCATCATCTAGGCCACATCACCTATGACACTTAGTTGAAACTCCCAAGGCTTAAAATATCCATTAGTTGAACAAAAGACATATTTTGTATATAAAAAAATCATTTCAAGCAAGTTAACTTGGTGCACCCAATCCAGTTAAATGCACACCTTGTGTAATCCAAACATACAATGAGATGCATTTCACAAGGGATACAACTTCAAGTAATCAAAATTCCAAAAATTGTGTCATCTGAAAGTAATAGGTGATTTGATTTTATGAAGGAATGCAATGAAATATACATTCAAACCAAAACACAAAGATACAACAAAACAAAACTTCAATTAATAAGTAGAAATTGTTGAAATTGTTTACATGCATAAGAGAAACAAACTAGCTCGAGCAACGGTAGCTTATCTCCGAGAAGAAATGTGATGGCTAAATTCCTTCTAAATTGTGTTACAATGAAACTTGCAAGACTTTTTATCATCAGGAAACAATGGGAAACCCTAAACATCCAAAAACCTAACCGTATGAGATGAAGCCCCAATTTTTTTGTCGCCCCCGTTGGGGTTAGTTGGTTCATCAACTTCCCAGGGTCGTAACTTTGGAATATGATAGTTTTTTGACAAGTATGATACCTCGTTAGTAATATCTATCCAAAGAAAACAAATTTATATTGCAAACCCAATTTACACAAAATGATTTTTCTCATTTTCCAAAAAAAAGGCCGTTTAAGGCCTCAAAATGACTTCGAAAGTTCAAGGCTTGGAAAATTGCCAAAAATAGTAATCTATGCTAGAAATTAGGAAATGAAAGGAAATAGTGTTGGTGGTCCAATTGGAATAGGTGGGTGGCCACCAATATCCAGTTGTATCAGTCCCCCCCCACCCCCCGAAGAAACAATCCCCATTTTGTTGAGTGTCTCCATGAGATGGAGAAACTTCTACTAAACTTGGCCCCTGGTGAGCCACTTGCATTAGTGCAAGAGCTAATCGGCTTTGAAAACCAAATATAGTTGGATCCTCTATTGTCAAGTGTTATTAATTTGTGTGTCCATGATCTAATGAGTCATGTTCTGTTCAATTCAATCTAAGTTGAGCTTTGTTGGTCCCAACTACTCACAATATTTGATGTGCTCGACAAGGGTGGAAAGTATGGTCAAAGGCGGTCCACATTGAACATTGGGTGTAGGCCAAGGAATCAGGGAATGTTGAGCTCGAAAGCATTGTCATCCAAAGCCTTGGTGATGGTGTAATTCCCATAAAGGAGTGGTTGAATCTACTTATGACCTCTAATAAGGCATTCTCTCCACAAATGCAACCAAACTTTGTCACTAATTTGAAACTTTTGCAGAACCCGATGTTGGTCATGACATTGTTTGTACTTGGCATTGGCTTTATCCAAGACATAATGAACCTGTTGGTGGATGTGTTGGATGCGCTCAATAAACTTGGTGGCTTTATCAGCTTCAAAATGTACATGGGTATATTATGCATGTGTAGTCATAAGAGCCATTGCAACATCAATAGGACACAGTGGTTGAAATCCTAAGCCCAATTTTAAGGGGTTGTGGCTAATCAATCTATGGAGAGCTATGTTATAGTTTTGTTTCACATAAGGGATATTCTCATCCCATGTTCATGGATGCTTGGAGTTTTACATGTGTAGTATGTGCACTATCATCCCATTGACAACCTATGTTTGGCCATCAATCTGAGGACATAGTGCAGTCGACTTGGTGAGCTTAGTGTCCAATAAAGACCAAAGGCTTGACCAGGATTCACTTAGGAACATACTATCTTGATCTGATATAATGGTATGTGGAACCCCAAAATGTACCCATACTTGTTCGAAGAAGATTTTGGCAGTCTCTTTTTTTGGTGATGCTCTTCTCCAAGCCATCAACATAGCCATCTTATTAAAACTATCAACAACCATGAATATATAGTCATTACCATGCTTGGTAGAAGGAAGTCCAGACATATAGACCATGGAGACAAATTCCCAAGGTTGGCTAGGGGCAAGTAGAGGAGTGTACAGGCCTTAATTCTTAATGGTTGGCTTGGAGATGTCATGGGCAATGTAGGACCTGACATATTTTCCAACATCTTGTCGGAGTTTTGGGTAATAAAAATACTTCTACAGTACTGCCATGGTTTTCTCCAAACCAAAGTTTCTTGCGACCTGACTATAATTCACCTCACAAATTATCTTGGCATGCTAGCTTAAAGGGACACAAAGGTTCCCCAATATCATAGCAATGCATCATATAGGTGGAAGTCCGGTACCTGCTTCTACTACACGGGGGGGAACCCTTTCTAGGGGCCATGGATGTGGCTATGATCTTCCCCTTACTTTGAGAGTAAAAAATAAATAAATAAATAAATAATAAAAAAAAATAAAAAATAAAAATAAAATAAAACAAACAAACAAACAAATTTCCCAATCTGGGAGATGATTTTACTGCATTTCTTAGTACAGATCAAAGAAATCACTGTAGATGGGGCTACAACTGGTATCCTGTATGGTTTTCTAGCCAAAATAATAATAACAGTGTGAGATTTGAACTCATACACAACATGATTCTTCCAGAAGTATGGTTAACCTAATAAAAACTCACAAACTTCAGGAGGAGCAACATCACACAATACCCCGTTCATGAAAGGCTTGATGTTGTAGGGAAGGCGAAACTACTAGCCAACACAAAGATCTCATCCTTGGTGAAGCCACCCAATGGTGTATGGTTGCAGGTGTGGTGTGGTCGATAGGCCCAACCACTTAACAAACTCCACCGAGATGAGGTTCTTTTGACTCCTAATCTCAAAAATGAACTGCAGTGGAGAACCCTCCACCCACATATGTGAGTGGAAGAGACACTCTTCCTTCTCTGGATCTTCGAGATCAATATTTTGGACCTTGGTGGTGGAAATGGTGGAACTAGGTTCTACATCAATAATTTTCTTCCCCTTGTCATTCCCCCTTCCATTTTCTCACTCAGAGTCGGAACGTTCATATGAGTCTGAAGCTTTTACCTCTATCACTAGTGACTTCTTAGCATGACACTCATTTGTGTTATGGGTGGGGTTCTAGTGGAACTCATACCACTTAAGTGTCCTTCCTTTCCTTCATGGTGATACTATTTGCTTGGGGCTTCGATGGATTGTCCTGGATCACTCCACCTTGGCTATGTCCTATGCTCTACAATCCATAGTTTCCTTTTCCTTACTACAAATACGTCAATCCAAAGTATTGCTTCTTATATTTAAACTTTTGCTTGATCCTCACCACAGATCAATACGCTGCACCAAGTGAGAAGATGTCCAGGAAATCCATTTATTCTTGGATGTATTTGTGCAGAAAGCCATGGTACTTGAGTTTTAGATGCTGCTCAAAATCCTCGATACCCAACTTCATGCATGGGGTATGGAAAATTTTTTTGAACTACGACACATCTTGGTTCCTTCCGTGTCATAGTGTGGTCCACTTTATGTACTTATCTTCATAGACTATGATAGGGTAATATTGTTCCTTGATGACATCTCATAAATATTATTAGGAGGGTGTGGCTGAAAATAGTGATGATTCCTTCTCGTCCCTCTACTCATAGTAAGTTTCCCACCATTCCTTAATAAGGAGGGAAACCTCTAGGAGTGCAAAAGTAATATTTTCCTTATAGGAAAAAACAATGGACCAAAAAATATCCTTCTAGTAAATTTAACCATCTATCCAAGACATTTGCATCTATTTGGCCTTCAAATATAAGAATGTCAAAGTTAGCTTGTACCTTAAAGGGGGTGGCACCTTCGAAGTGACTGCTGGATGAAGATGCTTCGCCCACTGATATTCGCCAAAGGATCTGGGAAAAATTGTCCATCTCATTCCTTTGTCATTCTTGGATTATTTAAGCAACATTTTGAAAGGATCTCTTGGTCCCTCATATTTCCTTTCTTCTACCATGGGAGGGCATCCGAGTCGACAAGGCTAGTATTGCAAGGGCTCAACTAGTTGAAATCCCAATTCCTTATACCCCAACCTTGTCGGGGACATGCACAAAAAAACAATAAGTGTAGATCGCTCTTATACCATTGATATGGATTTATGAAAGAACAAAATGAAATACATATTCAAACCAAAACACAAAGATACAATGAAACAAAATTTCAATTAATAAGTAAGAACTACTGAAAATTGTTTACATACATAAGAGAACCAAACTAACTCGGGCGATAGTAACTTATCTCTAAAAAGAGCCATGACAGATACATGCCTTCTAAAATGTGTTACAATGAGGCTTACATGCCTTTTTATCATCAAGAAATTATAGGAAACCCCAAACATCCAAAAACATAACACTAGGAGATGAAGCGCCAAAAACTTTTGTCGGCCCTATTGGGGTTAGTTGGTACGTCAACTTCCTGGGGTTATAAATTGGCATACAATATTTGTTTTAAGTGTAAGATACCCTTTTACAAATATGTATCCGAGGATAACAACTTACGACTATGAACCTAGATTGTAGGTTATGGGTCTCCTTATTTTTCCAAAAAAACATCGTTTAGGGCCTCAAAACAAATCTAGAAGTTTGATACCTGAATAACTACCAAAAATAGTAAATTGTGATAGAAATTAGGAAAGTAAAAGGAAATATTGTTGGGAGTGCAAGTGGAATAGGTGGGTAGCCACCAATATCGACCTGGATCAATAGGGCTCTAAAAAGGACAATTTCGATACTATTGGTTGCTTTTGCTAGAATTGGTAAATGCACTCCCATGTTTCAATATGCATCGAAATGATGACATGGAAATTGTTGAGTTTTCTTCATGAATTTCTTGACCTTCCCACGGTGTTGTATTTTCAATCTAAACCATAAAAACTTGTGTTGTTTCAAAATACATTAAAGTGTTCAGACAGAGGCTACAAATTAGGCTAACATGACCTAACAAATGCATGCTAATAATTAAATATACATGTATGGTGAAACTAAAAGGTACTAGGATAGAGTTTCCCTTTTCTATTATCCTTATGCACTTTTAGATGGAATCAAACTATCCTCAAATAAAGTTATACACATCCCAAAATGCCACTTTGACTATTTTTACTTGTTTGATCTATAGTTTATGCATTCCCATGAAAAATTATGCATGCTAGGTGAGATCTGAAGCATGGAAATGATGTGGAATGCTTCTGTAGACTTTATATTGTGCTCAAAAATCATTATCAAGCCTTAAAATGTCAAATGTATCATAAAGGATTAGACATTCAAAAACTTAGGAAATGCACACCAAAATTTGTTGGCCGATAAAGTGTTGCCAAAGCCCTAGGGATCCTTCTATATCAAACTCCCCTAGATAATATAAGCATCTTTCTCATGGGATTGTCAACAAATCAAATATTTTAGGATGCCTTGAGCTTGCTTTTCTTCCTTCACTTAGAGTTAATGGAGAAATATAATGTTCTAGATTACGTAGAATTCTAGTGAATGTTATAGATTGTGTAGAAATTGAGTCATGATTCTTCTAAATTTTATAGAATTTGTTGTTTTCAATATGATTTAGTTGTAGTTAAGTATATGAGTCATTTGTACTTGACTAGAAGTTATTATGCTTTATAAGGAGACGTTGTCAAAGTATTCTATATCAGTTTTTGGGTATTGGCCTAGTTTAATAAAATCTTGTGTTTTATATCATACTTTTATTATCACTATTTATTTAAGTTGGTATCAGAGCTGGTGAGCAGATATCTGAGAGGCCAAATCCATATATGTGTTGTTAAAAGAGTTCATTGTTGGCGTTGTTATGAAGTCCATTAAGAGTTGTTGCAATCTGCATGAGAGTGATTAATGAACCATTTTTGGACTTGACAAAGATATAACCCACTTGATCTGATCGTTGAAATAACCATTTGCAATGTTCATTTGTAGGTTCGTAGAGTGCCAAAGTCATTATATGCTGACAGACTAGATTTGCCCATTTTTCATATCGCTATGATCCAAAGTCCTTGCATGTTGACAAACTAGGTTTGCTATTTGTTTGCCACTCATGTGAAAGCTCGTGGTCTGAGTGTTGAATAGTCCACCATTCACAGTTCAGTTTGGAGCTTAAAGATTTTATTTTTTTTTTACAAATTATTGATATATTAAATCACATTAGGAGTAATTTAATTAAATATACCATGTTTTTTAAATAATTCTCCTTATATTATTTTGCTTTTAAAAGTAATATTGTGATATAAAGTTTATTATGAGGAAGATTATTGTGATATAAAGTTTATTATAAGGAAGATTCTATAAAGGAGATTTTATTTATGGTGGCAATTATAAGGTTGATAAAAAAATATTTTTTGAGATTTGGCTATTTAAAGAAAAAAGGTTAAAGTTATTTGGTTATTGGTATTTAAAAATGGAAAATCCATTAGCGGAATCATATTTAAATGAGTCCACAAAGTTAGAGAGAGAAAATTATACAAATTGGAGATTAAGTTGTAGACCTTATTATAAGGACCCGATGTTTGGTTAATAGTAACAAGGGTTTAAACCAAAACGGCAGCAACAACAACTTCAGTTCAAGATTGGGAACGCAAAGATACCAAGGCTAAGGTACTCTTGCAAATGTATGTAAATGACAACATTATTCGACATATAAGGGATTGTGCTACATCTCGAGAAACTTGGGAAACACTTAAAAGGTTGTATGAAACTCCCAATACTAATAGAGTGTTATATTTAATGAAGAGGCTTTTCTCAATTGAGATGTAGGTACATGAAAGATATATCTAATAAGCTTGGTGCTATTGGTGAAAATATTTCCAGTAGTGATATAGTAAAAATTACATCGAATGGGATGTTAGATGATTACCATATGTTTACCAATGGAATTTTAACTAGGGAAAAAAAATCCTACTTTGATGAATTAACAAGTATTCTTCTACAAAAAGAAGACAGGAGGAAGAATATCAATGGTATATCTCAAAGTTCATATTTGGTGTTGGTGACAAAAGGGAAGCAACCATAAAGAGGGAATTCATGGGACAAGAAGAAAGGAGGAAAGTCACAGCCAAAACCACATCAAGGCACAACACCACCAAGGAAAAATACCTCTATGAAGAGGAAGGACGTATGATTCTACAGTGGTAATCTTAGACACTTTGCTAAAGATTACAATAAAAATAAATTTGATGAGTCCAAACATAGAAGGAATTCACAAAATTTTGTTGGTCAAGAAGCCTCAGTTAATGATAATTTCAAATTATTCATTTCAGAAGTTGCCTTACCAATAGAAAATAATGATGACAATGTATGGTTTATCAACTATGGTGCTTCGATTCATATGACATGCAAAAAGGAATGGTTTGATACCTATCATGAAAAAACTAATGCTACTCACATATATCTAGGATATAACTGATCTCATGAAATCAAAGCTCACATGGATGTATGTGTAACTTTAACAAATGGCCATGTAAGACAAATACAGAATGTGATGTATGTCCCTGGAATCAAGAAAAAAAATAATCTTTGTGTCCATCATTGTAGATCATAATCTCAAAGTTGAATTCCTTAAGTCACGTTGTGTTGTCAAGGATTTACAAGATAACTACAACATAATTAAAAAGGAGTAAGAATTGGAGGATTATACAAGCTTGATGTGACCAGAAAAAGTCATTAGTTGTTGTCATCCATAACCATGACAACATCAGCTCTTTGGAATCAAAGGTTTGACCACCTTTATTATCATGACTTACTGCTACTATAAAAACAAAGAATGGTAGAGGTACTTCCATTTTTAAGGAATGAATATTTAGCATGTGAAGGGTGTGCATTAGGGAATATGATTAGGGAAGATTTGCCTACTCATTTATATAGAAGAAAAGGGATTTTCTTGAACTTGTGCATACAAATGTGTGTGGGTCTATGCAAACTAGATGATTAGGAGGAATATATTGTTTCTTGATATTTGTTGATGATTGCACAAAATATACTTGAATTTATTTGATGAGAAATAAGAGTGATGTATTTGAATATTTCAAAAAAAATAAAACTTGCTTGAGAAGCAAATACGAAAATACATCAAGATCCTTTTATCTTATCAAGGAGGAGAATGTACATTAGGTGAATTTGTAAAGTACTACAAATCCCATTGAATTTTACAACATTACACGATACCACATACTTGAAAACATAATGAAGTAGTTGAAAGGAAGAACAAAACCTTAGTGGAATGTACGAGGAGCATGTTGAAATGTAAACATATTGCTAATGAATTTTGGGCTAAAGCTATTAGTATTGTTGTTTATTTAAAAAATAGAAGTCCAACAAAAATTTTAAATCAAAATACTCCATTTGAACCTCTTGATAGTTATAAACTAGAAATAATCCATTTAAGAATATTTGGAAGCAAAGTGTTTGCTCATGCTCTGGAAGAAGACAAAAGAAAACTTGATGTCAAAACTATTAAGCATATTTTCATTGGTTACTATGATGATAAAAACACAGATAAGATGTTTGATCCTTCTACACATAAATTTTTCAAGCAAAGATGTTTCGTTTCATGAACATGTAGATGAAGAAAATAGGGAGGAAAGTTATGATGCATGGCCATATTCCTCATGACTCTAATGATGTCATAAAATAAGTTGATAACAAACAAGAGCAGAAACAAGAGGAATAATCTAGTGATATGCACACCTCAAGAAGTGAAAACACACCTAGAGGGGGAAATAAGTCACCACAAAGTAGGAGGAGGGATAAAAGAAATGAACAACTAAGAAGGTCATCATGCCAAATTCAACCACCAGTAAGGTAAATAGATTATGCCTTGATGACTAAATTGATGAATGTCCTAGAACCTTTGAACTTTGAAGAAGCTAATGAACATGCATACTAGAGAAATGCAATGAAGGAAGAATATGATTCTATTATTAAAAATGATATCTGGGAATTGACATAATTTCCTAAGGATAAAGTTCCCATAGGCTCAAAATGGATATTCAAAACTAAATTTAATGTTGATGGAACTAATGATAAATATAAAGCTAGAATGGTAGCAAAGGGTTACTCATAGAAAGAAGGAATAAATTATTAAAAAAATTACACTTGTAGCTAAAATTAATGTCATTAGAATGATGATTGCATTAAAAACTAAGCATAATTGGAAGTTAAATCAGTTAGATGTCAAGTGCGCATTTTTTAATGGAGAAGTAAAGGAAGTCTATCTTGTTCAATCATAAGATTTTGCAAAACAAGGAGAAGAACATCTTTTTTGCAGGTTAAAGAAAACACTATATGGACTCAAACAGGCACCTAGGTATTGGTATGTAAAGATTGATCAATTCTTCTCTCTCAAACAGGCACCCAGGTATTGGTATGTAAAGATTGATCAATTATTCTCTCAATAGGGTTTTACTAAAAGTAAAGGAGATACAAATCTATATATAAATAGGGATGAAAAATGACATATTGTTTTGATTTATATAGATATGTTGATGATCTTATCATAATAGGAAGTGCTACAAGATTAACCGAAAAGATCAAAAGAAATCTATCACATGAATTTGAATGAAGGATATTTGAGAGCTGCATTACTATTTAGGCCTTGAAGTTTAGAGAGATAATTGTAGAACCTTTGTCACACAAAGAAAATATACACATAAATTAATTAGGAGATTTAGTATGAATGGATGTAAAGTAGTATCTAAACCATAGGAAAAAAATGTTAAACTCAGCAGTGATGATGAAACAAAATAAGTGAATGGCACATTGTATAGAAAATTGGTGGGAAGTGTGAATTACTTAACCAAAACTAGTCTAAATATTAAATATTCAGTCAGTATACTTAGTCAATTCATGGCTAAGCCACATGAAAGTCACTAGAAAGTAGGTAAGGGAGTCCTTGAATACTTGAAGGGGAGAGAAAATTTTGGTATTGAATATACTAATTATTTGAATGTGGACTTGACTAGTTGTTTAGATTCTGATTGGGTAGGAGATCCAAATGATTGGAAGTCCACCTCTGATTATTTATTCATATTGGATCTGATATTGTGCCATGGAGAACAAGAAACAGCCAATTGTTTCTTTGTCTTCCACTAAAGCTGATTACAATGCCTTATGCAGTGTAACATGTGAAGAAATTTGGCTAAGAAGAATTCTTGAAGACATGGGAGAAAAACAAGAAGGACCAACAATCATTAATGTGCAACCAAATCTCTATCAAAATGGCAAACAACCCAATCTATCATCCAATATCAAAGGACATTGAAACACAACATCATTTTGTATGAGAAAAAATATAGTCAAAGGAAATTAATTTGATCTATTGTAATATAAATAATAATATGGCAGACGTCATTACTAAGCCTCTAGGAAAAGATAAGTTTATGTTATGTAGGGACACGTTAGGTGTAATAAATAATTCATTTCTCGATTAAGGGGGAGACTTAGAGTTAATGGAGAAATAGAGTGTTCCATATTATGTATAACTTGAGTGAATATCTAGATTGTGTAGAAATTGAGTCATGATTGTTTTAGATTTCGTAGAAGTCGTTGTTTTTAGTATGATTCAATTGTAGTTAAGTAAATGAGCTAGTTGTACTTGAGTACCATGTATTTATAAAATCTAAGATTGAAAAATATAGGAAGAGGAATACCAACACATGCTTACGTTGCTTTATTTCCCTGCAGTTCAATAGGCTTATTAAATTACTTTGAAAAGTGATGAGCACCAGTATTGTAGCAAGGATGTTGCAACTCCTGGGGCTCCTGACTTTACTTCATCAACTCGGGGTTCGTACAAACTTGGAGGCGACAGTCTTGTATACAAAAATAGATGTAATTGATCTACTCTTTGTCACTATTGAGCTGGGGCGATAGACCACTAGGGTTTCTCAAACCAACCTTCTATTAACTAGAATAAGTCTAATTACCAACTTAGAGAGCGGAAATTTACCCTAATTTGGGGAAAAGAAATGTTGCCTATTGCAAGAATGAAAGACTGAAAGAAATGCTTGTAAAATAACATAAAATCCTCTATCTACTTGTTAACATACCTTGATTTCAAAATAACCCTACTTTAACACAGGTGAGGTTTTAACTAATCTAAGCATGAAATCTGATCTAGGGAGTACTAACGGTTGTGTGCATGAATAAATATAAAAGGACTCTTTTTCTTTATCTTTTTGCTTGAAAAATGTAAATGCTAATATTTCTTTGTTCCTTGGCAAGGTAGACAGGTGTGGAGGAAGATGAGTCCAATGGTTCTGATGGCTTGGAGGTCAAGTAGGGGCCTAATCCTGGCTTTAGTGATGATTTTTCTCAATTCGAGCTCAAAACAAGTTGCTACAGGTTTTCCTATAGGATGTCTATAGGATGTACTAGTTCACCTACAAGATCCCCTATTTTACTACAAGAACATGACGAAATCTTAGGGAGTGGTCTAGAAGGTGGGATGGAGCTTGGAAAAGGTGAATAAGGAGGGAATAAGTCATGGGAGTGGTAGGCATTTACTCATAACTAAAGCTAAAGCTTTAAGATGGTTGGATTTGCTCAACAAAAATGACAAGCTTTCCTCATAAATCAAGAATTTGGATTGAGACCTTAGTGACTTTTGGAAATCATGGGTGGATATGGCTTGGATGAGGCTGATGAGATGAGGTCTCCTTGCAATGTAGAATCTCCTGTAAAAACACACATCATTGTTGGCATTTACACATAAATTCATCTAAAAGCAAGAAGGGTTTATTCAAAATAGAAGAAAACATAATTATCACCATTTATTTGCTAAGTTCATGCATCGAAGTGCTTGAAACCAACATAAAAGTGATATGAAATTAGTGCACAACCTAAGGGGTCAGAAATACCAATCATAACTTATCCTATGAAATTGAAATATAATGATATAATTAGCAAGAAAACCCTAGATTATGCAAAAATAAATAATTATCTCTTTTTGGGCTAGATGGGAAGTGTTCCTCAAACCATGATCCCTGAAAGGGAGAAATGAGGTGAAAACCACTTAATGTTGGCCTTTTTGGAATATCTTCTTATCACTGCAATTCTACTATTATAACTATCCACAAATGGGAGAAAACTAATTAAACCTACCAATACTTGCAAATTAACAACACCAAAATCAGTTTAGCAACTAACTATGAGTATAACCTAAGCATACATATACAAAAAGAGGAACCTCTGCTACTAGGGTTGGGCCCTAACCCAAGAGCTTCAACCCTTTGAGTAAACTCAATGTTGGATCAAGGGAATGTTGCTCATTTTCATTAAAATATCATAAATACACAAGAGTGCTTGGTTACAATACTTCAACTCGAAAACTTCTTAGCTATCTTGCACAAAAAATCTAAATCCTCGTGAGGCTCTAGGCCTCTTGATTTATACAACTGAAGTTATGAACAACTTCCTTAAATTTAGGGAGGCTTCGCCCCCAATATTGAGATCAACTGGTCTTCAACTGTCACTGGCTTGGCTGCCAATGAAACTCATGACTTGGTTGATTGCAGCTCCAAGCTGATGAGATTTGATTGAGGAATATTCAAGTGAGTGAGCAGTTAAGAAGGGAGATCCTTTCTCCTAGAATCCCTATTTCTTTTCTTCATTCCAGTTCCTACACTTTAATTAGCCAAAATTTTCTCCTAAACCTACAATCAATGTACATTAGACCACTAGACATGACATCTCATGTTTACTCTCCGCATTAAGCAAAACGTAATTAAAACATGTAAAGGATGATGATAAAGTTGATTTTAGTAAGCTGGAGGTGCATTAAGGTCCATATAATTTACCCATTGATGAGCCTCATCATCACCCCCGAATTGAAAGTGTTGCTCATCCTCTAAGCAACTCAATCTATGTCTATGTATTTCATTTCTTTGGTGGCCTCCTTGTCATTCTAGGCTTCTGTTGTAGTCTCCTCCTCTTGTGGATAAAACCCTGCATTCCTCTCTATCTCCTCCCACTCCTTTATTTCTTCTTCTTCCTTTCTCCCCTCTAACATACCTAAAATCAATGGTGGGGCAAGTTTCAATACAATCCAATTGAATTTGAGTCTCTGTAATGTTTGCTTATACGTTGGGACTCTTTCTAGTGCATCCCTCATTCTATCAGGAGAATGATATTCTTTGATCTTTAGGTTGTAGGGTAAGTTGTTCCATCTCATTTGGCAGGCTTGTTGGCTCTCATCTCCTAGCAATCTTAGCATGTCTTCAAAATGAGTGACTTCTTGTTCTTGTACAACAAGGTATTGTGGTGCAAGCTTGGGATCATTTGCAATGAGGTTGTGAGTGTTGGTGACAACTATTGAGTTAGGTTGTTCTGCTCTGATGAAAAGGGGTTATGCTTCTTCTCTTGCCAATGCCCTTTTCATTTATGTATCTTTGGCTTCCTCATGACTTATCCAAGATGCCAAGGCCATTAATTTGGGTCCCACACATTTAAACCTGTCACAACTAAATTGTGTAGGTAGAATTCAAATATCTTTTCTCTATCCTCTAGGGTGCTTTGGTCACAAAGGTCAATAAATTTTCTGTAGTCTTGTAAAGACATAGTTCCTCTTTGTGCTAAGGTTTTTATCAGAAACTACAGCCATTGTTCTTTGAGGTATAAAGCATATGATTTTGTTGGCATCCTGCATTGAATTGCCTCCATGGATAAACTTGCCATAGTTTCCAATTGGCCTTCCTTTTCCTATAGTTGCTTTCTTAGCCATGTGTTCTCAGCCTCCAATTGAGATTTCATCATTATTTCCCCATCTATTATGCTACTTAATTCTCTACCCATTTCTTGTAGCTTCTCTTTCATGTGGCCTACATCCTCCACCCCTTTTGATTTAGAAATTTGCATCTAGTGATGTGTCCTTGCTCTCTCTTTTTCAAGTTCAAAGAATAGAGGGATGGAAAAATTGTGTGGCATCACCCTACCTCCTTCAATGAATCTCTAGTAGGAGCTAATTTTTGGCTGTGGGCTAGGCTCTTTCATCTCCTGGGCCTCTTCCTCAATTTTTTCTTGAGTAATTTCTACCTCTTTTCCTTCCCTTTTCCCTTGCAGCCTTTCCTAATCTTTCTTATGTGTTTCCTGTAGATTTGATAGGGTTTCCTATAGGACCATTTCTGCTTCTTGTAGTTCTGACTATGTTTCTTGTAGGATACCTTTCCCTTTTTGTGAAGAGATCAAAGGTTGTTTAACTTGTTTTGTTGAGGCCGACCTGGTGACAGGTTTCCTAACATAAGTGATTGGTGACTTAGGAGAAGCTTGTTCTGATGTTTCTTCTTCCTCCTTCTTGTCTAGAGGGACTACTTTCTCTTGTTGTTTTGGAAAATCGTCTATGATAATTGGAATTTTGGTAGGGGTTCGAGGTCTCCCTTATTTAATCTGGATGCTCTTCCTTGTCCTAAAGTAAAGGGGATTTTGTCTCTGTCTCTTTCCCTTTGATTTGATAGGTGTACTTAGGGCAGTTACAGCAGCTACTGCCTCCTTTTCTGTAGTATCTGGAGACACCCTTGGTGATTCTTCTTCTTCCATGCTCTATTTTTCAAAATTTTGTTCATCTTTTTGTACTTCATCCTCTTTTTCATCCTCTCTTTCATCTTATTCTTCATCCTATTTTTCTTCTTCTTTTTTATCCTCTGTTTCTTCCTCTTTTTCATCCTCTATTTCTTCCTCTTTTTCATCCTCTTTTTCTTCTTCTCTCTCACTAGAAGTAGGGCTTCTATCATATTCAATGGCTTGAATTGCTCCTTCTTCTTGCATGCCTGCAAATGTTGACCACGCAATAGGGATTCTTAAATTTTTTAAAGCATCTTCCAGGATGAGTTTGACCAACCCATGATGTGCTAGTTTCTAATGTTTCCCTTATTGTACCTTGATGCTCATGTATATTATTGATTGTAACAGAAAATAAGGTACACTAAGCCTGTTATGAGGAGGTGTCTCCTCTCAAAATCTTAGCTCATGGAGGAGTCCAAAGTGGTACCCATACACTACACTGTATGTACCTTCGCAGGAAATATACTTGATGATGTGGTAACTTACTTCATTCAAAGGATATAGAATTCTTTCCCTTCTAACCCCATTTTTTTCTTCAATTGGTTCTTCTCCTTCCAAGGAAAAACCTCTCTTTGCAAGAGTGTTGTTAGTCTTGTCCTCTTTTCTCCATTGCAACCCTAGGGGGAGTGTAGCTATCCTACTAATACTCACAGGGGTTATTTCTATTGACAAACCCTTCATTACAGCAGCAGCACTGGATCTAATTAGAGGTATGAGTAACATTGCAAATTCTCTAGCCACATCATCATTGTATCCCCTCAATAGCTCAAAGAACCCCATCTATTGATGAACTGTAAAGATTTCTACCATAGGAGGATGCTGGCGTATTCTGGCTGTGTTGGTGGGCTCTCTTTTGTTGAAACCTCTTGTCATATTTTTTTGGCAATTCTTGTGCGAGTGAGGTTTGGGTGGTTATAGTTTAAGAACTTTAGTAGGTGATGAGGTTTCAGAGTTATCATTCATTGACCCTCACACAAATCTTTCTACCTTTATGAGTACTGCATATACTTAAAATAAATCAGGATTTTTTCTTTTTAAATGAGAAACGCAGAAGGTTTACCTCCTTTTTCTATGCTCTGGTGATGAGAACTCTTGAATTGATTTCCCTCGATGTCCACTTACAACTCTGTGTGATAATTCCCCCTATATCCTATAGCTTTCCTATAGTTTCTTGTAGGTGCTCTTATTTACTGTAGGTGTTGACTGCAAGGAGGCCGAGAGTAACTTTTCCTTCGATGACTCCTCGAGGTTTCCTCTTCCTTTAGATTTTCGAAAGAACCAATACACCGCATGGGAATCAATGATTATTTCTATTTTTGGATGATTTCATTGGGTGATGTATTGGCTAGCCAAGTACAAATGCCTCCTTTTGGATCATTGGTCCCACTACAAGTTCATCATATCACCTTTCCTCGTAATCATCTCCCACTTCTATTCACCGTAACTTAACCACTTTTTTTATTCATTCCCTTTTTTTTATGTGACCTTTCCACTTGTGTCATTGACTAACCCTTTTTCTTCTTTTTATCTGACTGAGGGTGGCCAAGTTAACTGGCCATCTTCGCTTATAAAATAAACTTCCTGCATATTCCTACAATTTAATCATATCCATACCTATGAAGAAGTATTGGTGAGATGGCATACCTGTGGGTCCTTTTCCTTGTTGATGCATGTTGGAGAGTGGTGTAAATTTGTTCTTCTTTCCTAGCTACATATTCTCAACTGTGTTTTTTTTCTTATTTTGTTAATGATTTTCTCCTCTGATGATGTACAGGTGTTGGCTTTTGCTTTCGTTGGGCTTCTTGTTGATGCTGAGCTCTGGAGGAGCTTCCTCATTCCTGTAGTCCTTATGCTGATGTGGGTTGAAGTTGTTCCGGCCTTTTTTTGTGGAATAGGTTGCTACAGGAATTCCTACGTGATGTCTACAAGATGTCTTGTAGCTACCTTTTTCTTGAAATTTCACATCTTTCCTCTGCTCTGAAGTGGAATGAGTGGAGGATGTGGTTATGGAGTGGAAAATGAGGTATTTTTCTATTGGCATGCCCCTTTCTGATGTTTGTTTTCTCTTCTTCCTTTTTTTTTATATTTTCTAACTTCATTTTTTCTTATGGATACAGGGGTGACATGGTCATGAAGGGTGTTGGCTGAGGTGTGGTGAGGTAAATGGCTCTTTTCATATTCCAAAATAGGCTTGTGTCACCATTTTTCCATTGGACTGCCCTTCCTATACTTTTTCATGACCTCCTGTAATAGCTACACGAAACTCCTGTAGTATTACAAGGAATCTTGTAGAAAACACAGAATTGCTTGGAATTGGAATATAGAGTTGAGTATGGATGGAAGAACATGGGGATTATGGAGGAGATGAGATGAATGAAGGAAAACATAGTTTGTGGTAGGGCCTACTGTCCTCTATATCATGTGCTCAACATCTTCTTGCAAACATGCAAAAAACAGAATTGTTATTTTTGTATTTTTTTCTTTTTCTCTTTTTTTTTGAAAAGACAACTAGGCTGCCTCAAAGGAGGTTTTCATCCTTATTGCCTACCCTGGGTACCTCAAAAGAGGTTTTCACCCAAAGATATTTTATTTTATTTTTTTAATACTCTTGGGCTGCCTCAAGAGGTTTTCAACCCAAAAGTTGGACTCAGGAGCCTCATGGAGGTTTTCACCTAGGTCCCTTTATTTTTTATTTATTTCTAAGAACTTGGTGAGGTGGAAGCTAAGGCTTCTTCAATCACCATCACTGCCTTGCTGATGTTACTGATGAATTCTTGCATTGATAAGGGATTTTTGTAGACCTTTAACCTGTACCCATTGACAAGTAAAGGGATACCTTTTGCATCGATGGTTCTAATTTGAATAGTGACATTATCATGGCACTTTTCTATCACATATGTTCCCAACCATCTAATCATTAACTTTCCTTTGAAATATTTGACTTGGAAGTCATACAGCAAGGCCCAGTCACCTTCTTGAGCCAACTTGTCCTTGATATTTCTGTCATACCAGCTTTTCCTTTGTACTTGAGTCACTTCTATGTGTAGGAGGGCCTGCATCCTAAATTCATCTAACCCATTCAGTAGGAGCAATATTTCTTGTTGTTCCCTTTTGACATCGAGATCCAACTGTGTTTCCATTCTTAAGGTGTTGTATTCAAATTCAATGGACAACAGAGATTTCTTCCCGTAGGCCAGCTCATAAGGGGTGAAGCTAGTAGTGGTCTTCCAAGTAGTATTATAGGCCTAGGTGACCTCCACCAATCTATCTACCCAATCCTTTATATTATTGCTAATCACTTTGGTTAGAATTCTTTCCAATGCTCGGTTGGTGACTTCCACTTGCCCACTACCTTGTGGGTGGTAAGGAGTGGACTTCTTTTGCTTGATCTTATGTTGAATTAATAGATTTTCAATCATGTAAGATGTAAATTGACTGCATTGATCACTAACCAGCTCTCTAAGGTATCCAAACTTATAAAACACATTCTCCCTCAAGAATTCAGCCACTTTTTCTTCTGTTGCTACCTTTATAGCTTTGGTGTCAGCCCATTTTGTTAAGTAGTCACTACACACAATGATGTGCTTCTTCTGTCTAGATGCAGGGTCAATGGACCCAATGAAATCCATGCCCCACTTGTCAAATGGCTTGAAAGTCACTTGAGGTTGCAGACGTGTTTCATCCATGGGGGTAGGCTTCCCCATCCTTTGGCACCGATCACACTGGTTGGTATACCTTTTTTCATCTTGGTGGAGTGTGGGCCAGTAATAGCCAGCTTGTAGTACCTTGAATTTTGTTCTTTTCACTACAAAGTGACCTCCACAAGGTCCATCATGACAGGCCAGAAGGATGTCGAAAACCTCCTCCTCTATGACACATCTTTTCAGGATTTGATCTGGATCCAACTTGAAGAGATTACCCCCAATCAAAGTGAACGGGGCACTTTTCCTTATGATTCTGCTCTTTTACTTGGAGGACAAATTTGGAGGGAACTGTGCAGATACAAAGTAGGTTTTTAGGTCAGCAAACCATGGAGAGAGAATTGAAATGGTGAATAAATGTTCATCTGGTAGCTGATCATCAACCATTCCTTCCTCCCCTGCAGGTAAAGTCAATCTAGATAGAAAATCTGCAACTACATTCTCTTTGCCAGGCTTATCAATAATAGTTAGATCAAATTGTTGCAATAAAAGTAACCATCTAATAATTTGGGCATTTACAACAGGTTATTTCATCAAATATTTAATTGCAGCATGGTCGGTAAACGTCTGGTAACCAATAATGTAATGCCTAAACCTATTCAATGAATGGACAATAGCTAGGAGCTCTTTTTTAATTACTGTGCAGTTTAGCTTGGCTTTCGACAAATTCTTGTTGATGAATTAAATGGCATAAGGTAGCTTGTCATCTATCTAGCCTAGAGCTACTCCTATAGCTTTGTGAAAGGCATCAACATGAATGTGAAAAGGAAGAGCCCAATTTGGGCCTCGGAGGAAAGGTGCAATAGTCAATTTTTCCTTTAGGGCCTCTAGGGCCTCTTGGCAGCTTTCTGTCCATAAAAATTTGGAGTCTTTGGCCAATAATCAAGATTAGGGAGAGGCTAACTTGCTGAAATCTTTTATAAATCTCCTATAGTATCCGGCTAACCCTAAGAAACTTCTGACATCCCTCTGCTTCTATGGAGTAGGGACCCTTTTTATGATGGCTATCTTATTTGGGTCTACTTGCAGTCCTTCCTGGGATATTGAGTGACCTATGACAATCCCTACAGTCATTAATAACTCACATTTTTCAGGACTAAGGGATAAGTTCATTTCAATGAATTTATTTAACACCTATCCTAGGTTAGAGTGAGCCTCCTGGAAATCACACCCATAGGGGGTGAAATCATCCATATAAATTTCTACCACATCATGGACTATCTCTGCAAAGATGCTCAGGGTTGCTCTCTGGAAAGTAGCAGGGGCATTTCATAAACCAAAAGGAATGAACCTATAAGAAAAAGTACCCGAAGGACAGGTGAAGGTGGTTTTATCCTAGTCCTTTGGGTTGGTCTGGATTTGATTGTAACCACTGAATCCATCCAAGAAAGAGAAGAACTTCTTTCCTGCCAGACCTTCTAATACTTGGTCAATGAAAGGTAGAGGGAAATGGTCCTTCTTTGTGGCTTTTTTTAGCTCTCGGTAATCCACATAGATCCTCCACTTTCCATTTTTTTTTGAACCAACACCAGAGGACACACCCACTCACTGTCTGAGATAGGGTAAATGAATCTTGCATCCAACAACTTCTGCAGCTCCTCTTTGACTATATCCTTCAGGGTTGGATTCATTCTCCTTCGGGGTTGGTAGACTGGCTTGAAACCTTCTTTGATGTAAATGTAGTGAGTACACACCGAAGGGTGCACTCCCTTCATTTCTTTGTAATTCCAAGCAAAGGCATCCAATGCTCTCTTAGCATGTTACATAACTCCTCTTCTTGGTGTACAGAGAGAGAGGGGTTTTTTTCAATGATCTTTCAGGGTTGAATTCTATTTTCTTCACACAAGTAAGGTTTGAGTCAACTGAGCATAGATCAATTTGATGGTTTTCCTTGGCTTCCTTCACTACTTCCTCCAGATACATGGTGTTGGGAGTTTGATTTTGGAGGATGTGTTCAATCAAGTCATCTTCATCAGGTTGTCCTCCTCCTATGGTAGTTTCTAGGGTATATATTTGGAAGGAGTAGACTTCATCTTCTTCCTTCTCTTCTAGCCAAAAAGGTAAGTCATGCTCTAGGGATGGTTGAGTAGGAGGGTACAGGACCAATTGTTTGGACAGATGCCCATTATTTTATGGGCATATTTATAGCCCTACAGCTTATGTAGGCATCGACAGTGGCTAACTAAGGCCTCCCAAGGATGAGAGGATAACCCTTGAATTTGGTATTAGGCTAGAGAACTAAGAATTCAAGAGGGTATTCCTAGGAATCAATGGAGACCATCACATCCTCAACAATTCCCTCAGGAGCTACTGTGGATCAGTCCACAAGCTGTAAGACTGTTATGGTATTCCTTAATGATACCTCGAGATTCATCTTGAGCATAGTGTCCTTAGTCATCACATTGATGGCAACCCCAATACCAATCAAGGTATGGGGAACAATGGTGTCATCAATGTGTACATCTACTATAGGACTCCCTGGATATAGATACTTTGGGCAAATTACCCACCCCAACATTAAGTCGAACATCTGTCCAATGACATTAATTGTAAGGGTGTCTTTCTTTCGCCTTCCTGGATGTTTGAAACACTTCTCTTTGATAGCTTGGAGAAGTGGGATTTTGACACAGATTTTTCAACTCACCCAAAAGTTCAGTCTTTTCTGGGGTGTACTGGACTGAATGGGTTAACCTTTCAGGAAAGGGGGTGGATTCACTCTAGGCACAATTTCCTCTCTTTCCTCCTCACTCTCCCTAGGTGGAGATGGAGGTTAGTTATCTGGGAGCACTCCCCCATATATAAGGTCAATTTCATGAATTTCCACAGCATACGCAGGGTAGGATGTTTCTCCACTATAGACCTGTTGTGCATGTCTGTTGTTCAGGTTCAGGTTTGGTTGGGTAGGCATCCAAGGTTGTTTAGGTGGAATAGCATGTAGGAGATGTGGTTGAGATGGATGTGAAGGCAATAGAGCTGGATCTTGGTTGTATGGGGGCCTCCACCCCTAGGGTGGTGCATTCCACTGAGGTTGTGGAGGATTATATGGCTGAAATGGTTGGTTGGCCAATTGGGAATGGTATTGAGGTGCAAAAGACCGGGGAGAAGGTGTAGACTAGCAAGGATGAGCAGGGGGGCACCAAGGGGAAATGGATGTGTTTTGATTAGGGTTGTAATATATATAGGATGACCCTTGCATGCCATGATAGTATGGTCGAGGTCCACGAGGCCTCCTTTATATATGTGGCAGAGTTGTTCAGTCACCCCTTCGGTTCCCTGATACACAACTTTTAATCTGGGTAGAGAAGGGAATTTGTCTGTGGAGTGGTTTTCCTCACAGAACGAGCAGATTTCTATAAGTTTCAATGGACATTCATTCCTAGGGTGCCTCCTTGTACATCTAGGGTAGAGAATGGATAATGCTCTCTCTGCTTCCCCCTGCTTTCTTTTGATATGCATAGTGTCTATTTGCAGATAAAGTGTTTGCAACATTTCACTCTTAAATTCTTCCAACATGTTCCCAATTTCACTTTTTATGGATGTATTGGAAGAGGATGAACTAGACACCACTTGACTAGCCCTACCATTCTTTCTAGCTACCCTAGAATGATTCTTGAAAACTGTCTTGATATCATCATAGGGTAACTAGTAGATGTCCCCTCCTGACAGCAGATTTACGGTTTCTAGGAGATCTTCCCTAAACCCCCTGAGAAGCACTAACTTAAGTGAGGGATCAAGGATTCACCTAGCCCTTTTGTAGCTAGGTTGGAACCTTTCCTATTAATCCTCTAAGGACTCATCATGTCCCAAGGTCATTCTAAAAATTTCTTCTTTTGTATCTTTAGACCTGCAGTAGTCCCTATACTTGTTGTTGAAATCTTGTTTCATCTAAGCCCAAGTGGTGATACTATCCCTAGGTAAACCCGTGAACTAGTGCAGAGCCACATCCTTGAGAGTGGATGGGAATAATTTCAACTTATGATCATCATAGGTGTAATCATAAGTTCTGCATATGACAGCAAATTCTAACAAAAATTATCTGGATCTTCCAAGGTTAGGCCATGGAAGCGAGGAAGAGCGTAGGGTCTTATGTTTTT
Organism: Pinus taeda; assembly: GCA_000404065.3. Classification (NCBI taxonomy): domain Eukaryota; kingdom Viridiplantae; phylum Streptophyta; class Pinopsida; order Pinales; family Pinaceae; genus Pinus; species Pinus taeda. The sequence continues at coordinate 89,784 of APFE030883972.1, read as the reverse complement.
CATCTTAGCATCCCCATTAGTTTCACTTATGGAAAATCACCCTCAACTCTTTCCCTGTCTCCCCTTTCATTTCTATTTCCAGCCATTGTGTTAGTTGGTGGAAATATTTCTTCTTCTTCCCCTATAGGCTCTTCAAAAATCTTTGGTTGTTCGCCTAAGGGGTCCTCTAGCTCACAGCCGCCGAACAAGAGGGAAGGTTATCTGCTTGAAGTTGTGTGGATATTTGGCAGAAATTTCCCTAAGTTATCCCTATTCCTACGAGGCATGAAAGGAGTGTTTTTTTTATAGTTTTAAACTACTTGCAAAATTGAAAGAAAACATAACTAATGTGAAACTATTTTCTAAATGAAACTAATTGCAGAATGAAAGAGATAAGAAAAGGAAGAAATAAATAAGAAATCACATCTACTCAGACACCTCCCCGACAACAGCGCCTAAAAGTGATGAGCACCAGTATTGCAGCAAGGATGCTGCAACACCTGGGGCTACCAACTTTACTTCATCAACTCGGGGTTCAAATAAACTTAGAGGTGACAGTGTTGTATACATAAATAGATGTAATTTGTCTACTCTTTTTCACTACTGAGCTAGGGAAATAGATCACCAGGGTTTATCAAACCAACCTTCTATTGACTAGAAGAAGTCAAATTACCAACTTGGAGAGGGGAAATTTACCCTAATTGGGGGAAAAGAAATGATGCCTATTGTAAGAATGAAAGGCTGAAAGAAATGCTTGCAAAATAACATGAAATCCTCTATCTACTTGCTAACATACCTTGCTTGCAAAATAACCCTACTTTAACACATGTGAGGTTTTAACTAACGTAAGCATAAAATCTAATCTAGATAGTACTCACTGTTGTGTGCATGAATAAATATAAAAGGGCTCTTTTTCTTTATCTTTTTGCCTGAAAAATGTAAATTCTAATCTTTCTTTGTTCCTTGGCAAGGTAGACAAGTGTGGAGGAAGAGGAGTACAACGATTCTGATGGCTTGGAGGTCAAGTAGGGACCTAATCCTGGCTTTAGTGATGATTTTTCTCAATTCGGGCTCAAAAGAAGTTGCTACCGGTTTTCCTACAGTATATCTATAGGATGTACTAGTTCACCTACAGGATCCCCTGTTTTACTACTGAAACATGACGAAATCTTAGGGAGTGGTCTAGAAGGTAGGATAGAGCTTGGAAAAGGTGAATAAGGAGGGAATAAGGCATGGGAGTGGTAGGTATTTACTCATAGCTCAAGCTAATGCTTGAAGTTGGTTGGATTTGCTCAACGGAAATGGTAAGTTTTCCTCATAAATCAAGAATTTGGATTGAGACCTTAGTGACTTTTGGCAATGATGGGTGGATATGGCTTGGATGAGGCTGATGAGACGAGGTCTCCTTGCAATGTAGAATCTCCTACAAAAACACACATCATTGTTGGCATTTACACATAAATTCATCTAAAAGCAAGAAGGGTTTATTCAAAATAGAAGAAAACATAATTATCACCATTTAATTGCTAATTTCATGCATGGAAGTGCTTGAAACCAAAATAAAAGCAATATGAAAAATCAGTGCAAAACCTAAGGGATCATAAATACCTATCACAACTTATCCTATGAAATTGAAAGGTAACGACCTAATTAGCAGGAAAACCCTGGATTACACAAAAAGCAAGAATTCTATCTTTTTGGGATGGATGGGAAATGTTCCTAGAGCCATGATCCCTGGAAGGGAGAAGTGAGGTGAAAACCACTGGATGTCAGCCTTTTTGGAATTCTTCTTATCACTACAATGCTACTATTAGAACTATCCACAAATGGGATAAAACTAATTAAATCTACCAATACTTGCAAATTAACAACACCAAAATCAATTTAGCAACTAACTATGAATATAAACTAAGGACACATATACAAAAAGAGGAACCTTTGCTGCTAGGGCTGGGCCCTAACCCAAGAGCTTTAGCCCTCTAAGTCAACTCAGTGCTGGATCAATGGGAATGCAGCTCATTTTCATTAAAATATCATAAACACACAAGAGTGCTTGGTTACAATGCTTCAACTCGAAAAATGATTAGCTATCTTGCACAAAAAATCTGAATCCTAATTAAGCTCTAGGCCTCTTGATTTATATAAATGAAGTTACCAACAACTTCCTTAAATTTAGGGGGACTTGGCTCCCAATCTTAAGATCAACTGGTCTTCAACTGTCACTGGCTTGGCTGCCAATGAACCTCATGGCTTGGCTGCTTGCAACTCCGAGCTGATGAGATTTGATTGAGGAATATTCGAGTGAGTGAGGAGTTAAGGAGGGAGATCCTATGTCCTAGAATACCTCTTGAACTTCATTCGAGTTCCTGCACTTTAATTAGCCAAAATTTTCTCCTAAACCTGCAACCAATGCACATTAGACCACTAGACATGACATCTCATGTTTACTCTCCTCATTAAGCAAAACATAATTAAAACATGTAAAGAATGATGATAAAAGTTGATTTTAATAAGTCCGAGGTGCATTAAGGTCCATATAATTTACCCATTGAAGAGCCTCATCAAAAATTATATTTTCATGACAGTATGTCAGAAGGTTCATTTATATTGAAATTAATCTCCTATGGGTTATGATTTATATATAACATTCATTAGGATGTGATGATGGCTTCTAGATCACATTTATTGGTATCATGCAGGAGATTGCACCTGGCCATAGAGTGAAATTAGATAGATTTGGGGATGGTTTTGCCATAGTTCACAAACATGGCAACAACTTTTGTCAATTGACAATAGTTGGTTCTAATGGAATATAACAACATTTTCTTATACATGCTTTATTAAGTCCTAGTGCCACAAGTGACGAACGAATATCACAATTCTTTCATGTCTTAAATAAGTTTTTTGACAAAAACAAGGAGTTAATATCTAGGAACCTTGCCTTTCCCACTCCAATCATTGTACTAGTTCAGCCACATATGTGTTTTTATTCTTACCACCCAAAATGGATTGATCAACAAGTGGTGCTAATTTTTTGACACATGTTTATTTTTATTTAATTTTTGTGATTTCCTTATGATGCATAGGAATAACCTCTAGCATACATGTTTATAGTAGAAGAATGAAATTAATATTGATTTCTTATAGTTCATCATATTTCATCATCTAAACAAATTTCAAGTTTACAAATATAGATGAACGTAGTTTTGTTTCTTATTTGATTAACATGGATAACAACCGAATCCATGTATCCAATTTGGTTTTATGTTACTCATCCTTGTAGTATAAGTTAGTTATGTATTATAAATCCTATGGTTTAACCACATAATCAGTTGAAAGTAAATTGATGTTTAATAGGAATTATTTAGTGACTTGGTGAAAAAAGAAGTAGAT